>VYZP01018830.1:0-51696 GCA_013400635.1 Hypocryptadius cinnamomeus | reverse complement strand
TAAGGCTCAGTGCTATAGTTGTCAACTCAGCAGAAGCTTAATAAACCAATAAAAAATATTGACCTTTGCAAGATGGATTTTCTTTCCTTCTTGACTAGAGTGGTATATTAGAAAACACATATTTCCTTCATTATTATTTATATATTCTCTTGTATCACAGTGGAAGTATCCAACTTCAGGAATATGATTTCTTGGCTGGTTTTAGAGAAAGAAAAGTTTAATTTATTGTAATAACAATTTATGATTGAGAAAATATTTGTGAGAAAGCTCTATGTGGGGGGGGGGAAGAAGGACTTTCATATCCTTTAACTGAGTTATAAGGGAACTTTGGAAATAAATAATGAGACAGTTGTTTCCATTTACATTAATTCATAGGATTTCCTACCTGTGGAGGGTTTTAATATTCTTAAGCATTGATTATGTCTCTCAAGGAAATTGATTTTTGCTATTCAATGCTGTCATATTGGTTGAAGTATTAAAACTGAAGCTTTTTACTCAGATTCGAAACATGTTATGGAAAGTGACATTGAGTGCAGAGCTTCCTTGAAGAACAAATTCTGAATGTAGAGGATGTGAGCCCAATATTTGGTGACCAGTTTGTGATTCAACTTCAGCCTTGCAAACCATAACATTGGAATTTACATAAATGCACTCAATAAAAATACCAACAATCTTGAATTCCTACACTACTGAAAAGGAAAATGCCTCTGTGAAGCCACCATGGCTTTCAAAGGTTTTTGTTATCTTAGACAAATGCAGGGTAACTCTTTTTATCTTCAGAGCACTCTATGCATATTAATTCTTTCCCAAAATATCTCTGCAAATTGGGTGCTGTTATCTCTCACCTACAGATAGGCAAATTAAGAGTGTGTGATGGGAAAACATCAACACTCAATGAAGTGATTACATGTAATCCTTCACCTCTCCACATAGCTCACCCTGCACACACTAAATACCAAAGTGGTTTTAGATGTGGGCAGGAAGGTGAGTTAATTCTCCATGTGGTACATACACTGCCCCAGAACCTGCATTGCTCAAGGGCTGGAGTTGGTTCAGGGCTTTTTTCCCTATTTCTGCAGTGCTTAGTATTGATAGAGATTCGCTATAAATAGCTGGAGTTTAACATCCTCTTGCTGGTTTTAGTTTCTGTAGACCTATGCCCTCCTTCTGACTATCTGCCAGGCTTGTAAACCAAAATGGCAACTTGACTCACCAGACCCAAGACAAAAATAATGCCTGAACATGGGAAAACTTTTCTTTCCCCAACAATGATAGCTCAGTAAAATATAGAGGCTCTTATTCTGGTAAAGAGCATTAATTTCCTTTTAAGTGACTATAACCCATTAAAAGGGTGTTCAAAACCATGAATATAAATCTGTGACAAAGCACAAATGGAGGTTCTGGAGTTTCAGACCCCTCATCTGTGCAATTATGCTTAGTTTATCTCTGCTGGAATATAAACACATGGCACCTTTCATTATGGAAAGGTGCAGCCATTTGCAGTGCATAAAGCCTAGCATACATATACACTATAAAGATGGTTTGAAGTACTAAGTTCCAAAATTAGACAATGTTAGATATCTGGGGGTAAAAATAAGTTTTAAAAATTGTAAGTATGAATAGAATGTTATTTTTTTAGATTCAGGATAAAACAGCAAGTTGAAGTTAAATACGAGCAACATTTCTATCCTTTTCACAGTCATATAATAGCAATTTATCCCAGAAACATCCAAGGGAGTCTGTGGAATGCAGAACAGAATGGAGGAAAACTTGAGAGGAGTCTGCAAATGCAGCAACAGCTTTGAAGTCTTTCTGTTTTAAGTCACCATAAATTATTAAGAAGTATGCTGAAACTCCTGTGCATGTACCATATGCCTTTTTAGAAGTAATATGAAGTACCTGACAGCTTGGTTTTTACAACAAGGGAAAAAGACAAAGTTAGGGCAGTATTGCAATATTGAGACTGGTATATTTTCTTCCAGAGCTGGAAGTTATAATTAGGCCTTTATTTTCACAACATGTTTTATCAGCCATATGCTCTACCTGTGTTGATTTGTTAAGCAGAGAACCAAAACATTTTGCTTTACTGTTTAGGTAAGCATTCACAGAGGGACAGTGGTTAATATTTAATGTATCCAGCACCTTAGCAGTACATGACTCTTCAAACAAAGCATCTCTCCTATGGAGACAGACAGAGGGATTTGGGGTTGTTCGGCTTGGAGGAGTGAAGGCTCCAAGGAAATCCTAGAGCATCTTCCCACTAAACTCCACTTAAAGTCTCTCAAATGACCAGGTCTTCTAATTTTTTTTTTCAACCTGGCTGTTGATTGTCACTACAGAATAAAAGATGAAATAGAAAAGTAGAACATTTTCTGGAACATAGCTTGCTTTCTCTCTCCTTTCTGCTAACATGACCTTATGGAAGTTTGTTTTTGCCTGTAGTTAATGCAAGTCAAAGCTAAAGCACTGTTGCTAATGGTATCTAAATGACTGACATCAATTGGATAGCGAGACACATTTCATTAATCTGTGGCGATGATAATGAGGAATATTCCAACTTCTAAAAGCAATCAGTCTCTGTTAAATGAGTGCTGCTCTGCAAGACTTACCTAACAAAACTGATTAGAGGGAGCAATTACTCCCTCTATGCAGCAATCCTTCAGTAAAACTAAGGGATGTGTTTGATACCTTTATTTCAACCTATTTTCAGTAAATTCCAAGAATTTGCTTGCAATATACCAAATGCTTCTGTGCTGCAAAAAAAGGGGTGAGACAAAATTACCAACAAAGCAATATGTAGCAGGGATGTTTCTTCTTTTAATTCTCATACTGCTGTTCTTGCAAAGCTACATGTTAGCACCCATCTGTGTGATACAGGGAGAAATCTTGGCTCTAGGGGGATATAAATAGGATTCTTTATGGCAGTAGCTGCAAGTGGACAAAACCTGCTGCTGGATAGTCCCCATCGTTATCTTCAATGGGGCCCAAAATGACAATAGGGAGAAAGAGATTAAACACAATATTGTTCCCTCTTACCCAGTCAATCAAGGCAGAACAAAGATTTGTATTGTATAATATTGTACTAGAAGCATGGTTTGGATGAAAGAAGCCTACCATGGATTTTTTTCTGAGGCCTATCTACCCATCCAGTTTTGTTCCAGCTGTTAATACTTGGGATTTGTCTGACCCCTCTTAGATTGCTTGTAGTGGGTTACTTCTGATGTTTGACCCCAATTCCCGCTGTTGACCCTGCAGCTCCTTCCTAAGATAACGCAGTAAGTCACAAAATAGTCCAAGTGCATTTTTTGCTGGAAACCAGCATAAAGCCACACATTGAGGCTCCCCACCCTGTTCTGACACACACACACACTTTGGGTGCTGTGCAGGGAACAAGCACCAGGTCTCTGTCCCTCTCCTTGGAGCAAGCCACTCCCCAGGCTAAGAAGCAGAGCCTGCAGCCTCAGGCTGAAAGTCACATTGTGGCTTTGAGCGCTGGGTGCTGCGTTTGCCTGCATCACGATTTGGGGGAGGTCGAGTATCTGCCTCAAATTCGCTTGCTTAGCCTGAGTATCAGTGTCACACACTGCAGTGGCTTTGTGCATTGTAGCTGCTGCTATTGGAAGAGACTTTTCATGTGGAATGTGCATGAGGGTCTGAGATGAGTGAAATTCTTCTCTAATTAGTCTCCTACTCAGTCTTCTGCTCTACCGGTTCTTGTTCTTCATTATACTTCCCTGCTGGCAGAACTGGTTTGTTGGTTTAAATGCAGTTCACAGAAGATTCAAACTGTCTGGTGAATTAAAGAATAACTTAGGCAGGACTTGACTTGGTTATCTATGTATCTAATATGACTTTTCTATATTACAGCCTCTATTCTAATTCAGTTTTTATTTGGAGTTTCATACCTAACAGAAAGGCAGTGTTCTCTCAGATCTCTGAGAAGTTACTGTCTAAATCAGTTTGAAATAAACTATAAATAATTTGATATTTTTAATGTTTAGAAAGTTTTAGAAATCTTCTTGTGTTAGGTGCTGAGTTCATGCATCTTCTCTCTCAGGATCCTGTGGATTAATGCTCTAAAAATATGTTACTACACAGATTTTCTGTGGGGTACAGCACAGGATAGTACTCAGAGAAATCAAAGCTAGATGCCTTGAACTGAATTGTGGAACAGATTTATAGTGCAGCTATGGAGAAAGTAAAGTTAAATTCCAGCAGAAAAAAAAGAATCTTGACCAATGGCAACAACAGGAATGGTCTCACTTGAGGAGCTAGTGAAAATCAAGTCTTCTGAAGGTTGTTTCCATTAGTAAAATATTAATCCAAAGAGGTTTACTGGAGGAACAATGGTTTACATGCAAAGTGATGCATTTGTTTTCTCACAAACTAAACGAAGATTGACTATAAAGTCCTGTTTCCCTGAATGCTTTGGGTCTCCAGCAGCACGAGATGAATGCTTCCATGACTTTCACACACCAGAAGCGCTCTTTCAACTTTTTCTTGAGGCTGTCTTGCCATCTGTCCTTGCTCTCCTTCTTCACCTCTGTGTGCTTCCACAGGGCTCCTGTTGTTGCTCCCACATGTAAATAAGGTACAGTTCAATCAAGTCTGCACCACTGCATTTCTCACTGCTGCCACAAAAGCCCTGGAGCTGGATGGCCCAGCTATTGCCCATGCTGGGTTGGCTGTAGCTTGCTGGTGACCAGGCACCAGAGGGGTGTGTGACTCCTCCTGCACTTTTCCTGGGGTGGGAGGTGTGCTACAAGGCTCTTAGCCAAGCAGTGCCACTTTCTGACCTTGGTATATTTTAAGTAGCATTGACAGTACTGTTTACATGTAAGCTTATTTCTCTGTTCTCAGATCCCTTCCCCAGTTATCACACGAATCTTTTAATCATTTAGGGTGATGTTTTCCAAGATAATACTTATCTCTAATTGACCTTTTACACTAAGAGTGGTTTTCCTTTTGCTGACATTGCCAAAGGACTCTCTGTCTGTGCCCGGAGATGGAGAACAAGAGGGTTTGAGAGTACAGAAAAGGAGGAAGGTCGTGCCAAAAGGGGCGGAAGTTTTTTACCCTGTCAAAGCAGGCGGAACAGAGCAGTTGCTGGTGTACAGCAGCTCAGAGCCAGCTTGAGCCAGCTGCTCCAGGTCTGTGTGTAACTAGCTGAAAAGAAGAGAGACAGTAAGCTACTCTGGGAACCCTGCACCACACTGCAGCCTACAAATGCATTGCAATTACTGTGAATTTGCTGTCTGCCTGGATTTCTTCGCTCACAGGCTGTCACCTCACTACTTTAAGTATGTCAGTGTGCTTCAGGGGGATTTTCTCAAGAAAAGGAGTTTTTGTGACCAATTTTCCGATTCCATGGAATTGGCATGAGTCTCTTTTCTGAGGTGACCTTTATTTTCCAGAGTGACACTGTAATAAGCTACCACTCACTGATAACATTGCAGAGAACAAAATTAGCACAGTTCCTACCACTTGGTTAGTATTTGTGGGGTGTGTTTGCCCTTGCTTCCTTAACTGCTTTCCTTCCAGGAGCAAAGCTCTGTGTTTAAAGAGGTAAGTACAAAGTTCAGTAATAAGTGATACATGCATGTCCATATGCCCAGCCCTAGTCAGGTGATTGAAGACAGGACATAAATCAGTCTTTTATCTCTGAGCCACTGCTTTTTTTTGAATGTTTGCAAAAGTCAAACCTAATGTTTGCAATTGCAAGCAGATGAAAAGGATCCAGGACGTGATCTGGCTGCTTCATTTTTATTGGGAACTGAAGGGAGTGGCTGTAAGATATCAAGCCTCTTTTGAGAGGCTTGATGATTACAGAGACCAAAAGAGTGAGATCATTGGCACATGGTGGCAGATGTCCCAGCTGCACCAGTTCTTCCCCCCCTGCTCACTGCTGACACTGAAAGCAGAAGATCCACTCATTTGGCTTCTGCCTCATGATCCTTCACTACTTCATGTGTGGTATGGGAAAACCACCACGTCCTCTCTCTCCTGCCCTGCCTCCCAGGGGTCAGACACTGCTGGTGCTTCACACAGCTGCTCCCCTGACATCAGCAGGTGGTGTGTTACTGTCCTGCATGCCAAGAAAGCTGCCTGGAAAAGACTCAGCAGGATCCTCACCCTGGAACACAGGACTTTGGAAGAAGCTGGTGCCCCATCTTGTGGTTCTCCCCTGGAGATGTGGCTGCACTGTACGCATGGCTCTGTGGGTGCTGACAAAAGGTATCCTTGCCCCTTGGGACTCAAGGAAGTTGTGAAGTCAGCAGCTTACCTGAGCAGTCCATAAAATCTCATTTTGGAATATGTAAAAGCCTAAGAGTGGCTGTATGTGTCAAATGAAAGGTCTTGCCTGCCCACTTCCCATCTCTGAGAGTGGTTAAAATGAGATGTAAGAGCAGGGTAAGTACAGAGGAGTACTTCCCCAGAATATTCTCTCAAGCTCCAGCAATTCATGGTTTCCTGGCAACTAAAGGTTGTGTTGGACTGCTGCCAAAGGGATACCATTCCTGGAGTGTAGCTGACTCCACTCCTTTTTTGTGAGGAAATCCTCCAGCTACAGCTGATAGCAAGTGAGGCAGCATGCTCCAAAACAGGAGGCCACCTTTAGGGAAGCCCTAAAAACCTTGTGTTTCCAAAGGTGAGGAAATCCCTGCGTAGTGGGAGCACTGTTTCTCAACTGGTTTGCCCCAAACTGCAGCACGTCAAGCTCCCTGACAGACCCCAAAGCTCTTAACAGGCTTGCTCTCACAGTGGCACAGGTGGAAATGTTCTTCCTCTGAACATTGTGTTTTGGTTAACCAGCTAAACAGATGCTTCCAGACACCGTTGCTGTAGAAGTGATTGTAGTCTCAAAGCAGCATAGCCTGCTGATTGCCTTTCTCGTTGATGAAAATTTAGAGACTTTGGCAAAGAGGCAAGAGCTTTGGCCTGGATGGAATTATTATTGATGAAAGAATTGCAGCTCCATCCCTGGCATCAAAACTCACTTTTAAGAGATGCCTTTGAGAATGTTCTCGTCGGACACGGGGGACTGTGTTACGGGCAGCTCATCTGATGTCCAGTGATGTCAGGTACAGCGTCTGACACCCCTGGAGGAGCTGGTCCTCCCCTCGCAGGGCAGGCATTGCGGAGGGGAGCGGGGGCAGAGCGCGGCCGGCCCAGGGGCTCTCCCGCAGCCGCCCGCAGGAACGGGAACGGGGCCGGGGTCTCCCGGCGAGGCTCCGGGAGGAAGCAGAGCGGGTGCGGTGCCCGCGGGGGGGAACTTGCGCCGCGGGCACCCGGCTGGGAGAAAGTCAAAGCACATCCCCGGGACGGGACGGGCGCGGAGGGCCGTGACTCGCCGTGACTCGCCATGCAGGCGGGGAACCTCGCCCGGGGCCGGCGGCCGCTGGGCAGGTAGCGAGGGCAGGGCCGGGGGAGGCGGTGCCCGGCCAGGTGCCGGCCGGGGCCGGGCGGGGCGGGAGCGGCCGCAGGTGAGGCCGAGCGATGCAGGCGGGCGGTGAGGGAGGCGCGGCCCTCGGGGCAGCGCGGGGGGCCCTGCGGAGCCCCCGGCCTCTCCCCCAATCCGCCTTTCTCCGTTTCTCCGCCGCCCCGAGGACGAGCGGAGCGGAGGGCGCGCACTTCAGGAGGGTGGCGATCCGCAGGAAATCCAACCCCGCTCCCGGTGCCGGCGGAGCAGAGCCCAGCGGCCCCGCGGGAGCCGCCGCCCGCAGCACGCCCGCAGGTAAGAGCGCAGCGCCGCCGGGACAGCGGGAGCATCGCTCGGTCCGCGGGTGGCTCGGTCCGTGGGGCTCCCGTGGGGCTCCCGTGGGCTTCCTGCGCCTGCCGGGTACGAACAGAAGGTGCTGTTCACCTGCCAAAGCCGGGCAGCTTCGCCTGTCAACTTCTGCCGTGCGGGGCTTGTGGCCGGGGTGGCTGCGGGGCGCTGCTCGCAGGGGTGAACTCGGGGGCTCATCAGGAGAAAGCCCCCCGGCCTTCGGAGCTCATACCTTCAGCACGAAATGTACTCAAGTTGTACTTTTTATTCATATCCATTTACATTGTTATGTATTAGAATATCGTAACATATATTTTATGTTTATCGTAACAAACTAAGAGTTTTGTGCTAGCAGTTCTTAGGATGGCAGGAAAGCAATGTTCCCCCTGCCACAGACCATGTCTTGCACCTGCCCCTCCCCAATGCCTCCCTCTTTTCCCCCCTTCAGCAACAACCTGTGCTAGACTTGTTTGACACGTTACACTTCAGAAGGCAGCTGCATAATGTCGAAAGGGACAGTCAGACTCAGGCTGGTTACCTGTGTTGCCTTGGCCACCCTGAAGAAGTACTGTGGTAAAATATGAGCTTCAGAAAGGTGTCCCTTATCAGCAAGTTAACGCACACACACATTTCTAGGTCTGAACTCTGTGGTGTGACAGCAAGTGCAGTGTGCTGTCCTCATGCCTGTGGTATCACAGCACCTTGGTTTTATGGGTGTGTAAGGGCAAAGTGGGTGAAATAAAGCTTGTAATCTCTGCCATATGGTTGTTACCATGTTGGGAATTATGACATGTCAAACACTAGGATGGGGTATTTTGCTTGAGGACAGTCATTCCAGGACTTCCTGGGCAAGAGGCCTGCTTAATTTAACAATACGTATGCACGGAGAAGAACAGACTACCACAATGCCGTTCAGAATCCTTTATTTTAGCTTTAATGTGTAATGACTTTGGATTTGTGCATGAAACCACAATTTCTTGTTGTTGGTGGAATTTTTTCCTCAAGGATTTGTGTGTTCGTTTACATTGGGAAAGAGGGATTGGTAATTGTGTTTGCAGCATGTAGACTTGGATTTTTAATCTCCTCAAATAGAGCTATACTTACAACCAGGACTCTGTTTTCTGTTAGTTTGCAATTTAGTTTCTTTAGTCTTCTGCAGTTGCTCTCTGTTACCTTAGGCTCCTGGGTAGTGTATTTATACTCATCTACAATCTATTCATTGTTGTTCTTTCCATCTGTGCTCACACCAGCTCCACCAGGTGACTTATCTACTAAACATTTGTGCAGGATGTAGCCTTTCAGTGTGACTGCTCTTGTCAGCTTTTGGGTTGCAGGAAGGTTGTGAGGGTCATGATAGGAGCAATATCCTGCTAATCAAATCTTCTTGCACTGCAATAACCAAATTCACAGTAGTTTCCTGTATTGTGACTTCTAAGTATGAAAACCTCACAAATGAAGATAAGGAAATGAATTTCAAATATATGGGAAATAAAAGGGAGATTTGGTGATGATTTCTCTATGTAAGTGCATAAAACCTCTCTTTTTTCCCCTTCATAATCCATTTCTTCCAGAAAATGAGGTGAAGAAACCTTCTGAACAGGACTTCTATTCTCAGAGTGGAACTTTGGCCCCCTTCCTCCTGTTGCAAAAGCTGCTGGAGCAAGTGCTTCAGCATCCTATAAACCCAGGATAGCTTTGTAACTTCCCTCTCTGTAGTCAGAATGCGACTGCACTTGCTTCTGTGGCTGACAAAAGCTCACCAGACTGCCTTGATTCTACAATAAAATTAACTCACAGTTGCAACATGAAGCTAGATGTGTTCTTTCTTCTATTAAAAAAAAGAAAGGCGGGTGTTTATGCTTTTCCGGCTTATAAAATACTAACTGGATCTGAAAAAGGTTTTCTAATGCAGCACTATGCCTTTGACCTGCTTGAAAATCTTACAGGAAAAGAGTTAGTGTAGTCCATCTCCAATCCTTTTCTCTGCCAAATGTTGTGCAATATGAGAGTTACTGACATTACTGCCTGTGGGACAGTTCTCAGGCAATTCCCTCAGATCTGTATCTGGAAAGGAACTCGAGAAAGTAGATCTGTTTTATGAGCTGTAAATGCATTTGAAACAGTTCTGGATGATGCATATGGCAAGCATATCGGAACACCTCTCAAACTGGTAAATTGTGTGTTAATTAGTGCAATGATATAATAAAGACTATTGTAATTCCTGTACACTCAATAGTTGCCTCACATCTTCTGGCATTGGACTGATGAAGGTCGGTGTGTTGCAGCTTTTATGTGCTGGGAGGCAGAAGATCAAGGAGTGTTTCCATTCTTGGTGTTGCTTGAAAACATTTCTGATGCTGATATGAGCTACTGAACTTTTCTGTTGCAGCATCAGCCTTTTGTTGTGCACTGCAATCAGTGTCTGACATGTAACAGAAAAATCTTTCTGCTGTTCCACTTACTGTAGCCCAAATTCACCTTCGTTGTTGTGTGCAAATTGGCAATTATATTTTATTAACCTGTGAGTTTGAAAAAGCTTGGTGTGTTTAACTGCCTACAGGACAAAGCAAAATTTATCTCTCATTAGAAATTGATTTAAATTAATTTAAAAGTTTAGACAAAAGAATACTTGAATCTTCAGAGACACTTTGAAATTGATGGAAAACGCCAAACTAGGTATCTGGAAACAGTTTAGAAAAGGGTGTTGTGTGGAGTAACGCGATTAACAATCTCTTTTTGAAGGGAATAGCTGTTGTGGATTTGGTGTCTTTTTTTTCCCTGCTGAATTAGAATTCAGGGTTTGTGTGACTTGAGTGAAGCTTTACTTCAAATGTGTGTGTGCATGTTAACTCAAAATTAGCCTCCCACCAAGAAACAGGTGTTCCACAGCTTGCTTGTTCAGCACTTTCACAAGCCAAGAGCTCTGCAAGGTGTGAGTGTGGCACCACTTGGATTCTGCAGAGGATTGAGCTGTCCTAGGAGGTTCTATCTCTACATAGCAGACTTAATCAAGGTGTGAAGCCATGACTCAGAATACAGGGACACAGTAACTCACTTTCATAGCAAGAAATAGCTTACTCCTGTCACCAGCACAGTCACCTCTGGCCTTGCTGCACATAAACCAGATTAACTTTTGTGGCATTCAAATCTTGCACTGCTTCCGTGGCTTTGCCCACTGCAGTGCAAATTTTCATTCTTTCTGGAAAGTTTTCCTCTGACCACTGTCTTCTAAATGTACATCTGCTGGCTCTGTGCTGTCTGCTGGCAGTCTCAGACATTGCAGAGCGCCTCGTGGGGAGCTGAGGTAATTTGCATTCAGGACAGCATTCACTGCAGCAAGGTGTCTTCTAACACTGACAGGAAAAAAAATAGTTCCCCACTGCTGCTCTTGCAGCTCTGCCTGTAAATGGGTATGAAATGATGGGATTATGTTAAAGAAACTTCAGTAATCTTTTGGGTTTCCACCTTGCAGTAGGAGATAAATAAATGAGACTCTAATAGCATGCTGCTCTATTCTATGAAAAATGTCTTTGTTGTTTATTTTTTAAATGCTAGAAGGATAACTGTGCCCTGCCCGACAGTTTCTCATTGTTGTGGTTTTACCTTTGAAAATACAGTAATGAACATTGGATTTTGATTCTTCTTGTTCCTGGCTTTGCATAACCCATTGCATTTTGTTGACTGGTCTACAGTGATTGAAAATTTGCTATACAGTGTGTTCAGGGAAAGCCTATACAATTATTAGGGCTAATCTTAGCAGTGATTCGCCTCTCTAGGTACATTAGAGACCACTGACAAAGAAAAATATCTGCTTTACAAGTCTTCCTGGGGATTAGAGGCTTTTTGACATTTTTCTAAAATTGAGCTTTATCAAGGAGTGTTGATACTTTAAAATGTTGAGAGAGGAAGGTGAATATGAGGAAACTGCTTCCAAACATTCCTCTCCCCTCAAAAATGAGGGAAAGTAAGGCACAAGGAATTGCTTTATGCAGAACTTGCATGAAAATACATTTTCCTCTCATTATTAGAGAGCTTCCTGTTTTAAGCCAAATTAATCACCTCTGCCTCTTATTGAAGCAAAGGTGGGGAAGGGCCAAGAAATGGAACTTTGCTTTCACCATTTCTTCCCCCACTCCTCCTCCAAACATTTAGGATCAAAATTATTCCCTTAAAGCCAGTAAGAGTGTACTGTTTAGTTCATACACTATCCAGTCATGTCTATATGTATTTTGGGTTGGTTTGCTGTTTCTATTTAACGCTTGTCTGACAAGGTCTACTTTACCCAAAAATTATGGTTTGCCCTGCAATATTGACTTCCTGATGATCTGGATGTTGATTTCTTGAAATAAATTAAAATTTGTATTCACCGATTGACTTTCAAGTGACAATATACAAAAGATTTCAAAGGAGAGTTGCAATTGACATTGGTTTGCTGAAACTTGGTTGCTTCTTTCTCTGGAAGCTTCTTTTCAATATAGCTGAGAGGCCAAAGTCAGGTAAGGTTCTGGTAAGTACCATTGCTGAAATGCTTCTAGGCATTGCTGAAACTGAGAAAGCAATAATTTGCATGCCCAGTGTAGTTTGTTGTAGAGGATCATAAAGCTGATTTCTTTTGTAGATAAAGTAATAAATGTGCTTGGGAGATTTCTAGATTGGAAGAAGAGAGCTTGTTCGGGGAATGTGTTACTTTTGGGTAACAAGTAAAATCAAATATTAACAAAGGAAGCTGTTAATAACAAAAAACCACTGTGATTTGCCCTTGGGTATTATTTTGTTCCTCTTTCTGTCAACATCCGTGCTGCTTGAAACTGCAGCTATCAGACTTTTCCCCCACTTCTTAAGTCCCAGTGAGAGACTATCTCCTCTCCCAGCATTCCAGTAAAAATCCTGTTCATAACTGGGCAGTGTTTGTCAGTATGTCTTGGGTACAGTGAGATCTGTGATAAAGCCCTCCAACTGCTGTGTTTTGCACTGCTGTGTCTTAAAGTGGTGTTATGCATTTGATAGATAAGTTGTCTTCCCAAGATGAAGGATTTGTCAGAGGGAAAGGAAAAGTATAAAGCAAGGAAATTTTAAAATGAGGCTCTTGTGGGCTTTTCCCTCTAGTTCTTTAATATTGGTAGATTTTCTTCAAACCATTTCTGTCAATTCAATATTTTAATCAAATTACTGACTGTGAATTTTGTAGCTGAAACTCTATTTCTATGAGAGGAAAAAATGGCTTTCTGTTCCAGAATGGGATCCTGTGTATATTAGCTGTCCTGAATATAAGGGGATCCAAGATGAATGTTTACACTCAGATAATCAGAATGATCCTTTTCATCTGTGTTAAATCTGTTAATAAACTTTGCCTCCAGCTACTGATGGTCAAAACATTTTAATCAAATGCGTAGCAGAGACAGCTCGATAGATTCACACCATTGTCAACAAACTCCTGTACTCCTGACAAAGGGAGAGAGAATGCTGCTTAGGGAGTGTATCCCCAGAGCACCAGGTTGTGTAAATAACCTGAGCATAAAGGAGGAAACTGAAAGAGGAATTTTTAATGGTTTCTTCACCTAGCTGTCTTGGAAATAGCATTTTAACAGAGATAAGCCTTTAGCAGAAGAAAAGACTTTTGAAGTAAATGTAGGGAAGGGAGGATGGGGTTCTGTTGAAATGCTGGCAAGCCATGTAGAAATCAGATGTGGTCCCAAGGTGCAGATACACAGCAGTAAGATGATATTAGAGTATGAGGAGAATTGAGTAAAAAGAGGAGAGAAGGAAAATTACTGCTACAGTAGTCTGCAAAACTAGACATGTAAAGAAATGTATTTCTAATGAGTTTCAGAGCAATTTGACACCTCTGATTGCACTGAAACTCACTAAAATGGAGCATAAAATGTGTTAAAATTAAAGGCAAAAGACACTGAGTGGAAGGTAGGACAGAGCAATGAAATAGCATTCATTATAAGTATTAATGCTAAGTGTGTCAGATGTTAATGTGAAACAAGTTAAATAGCCTGGAAAGAAGGAAAAATGTGGTGGAACTGTACTGTGACATGGGAAATTCTGTGATCTGTTAATGACTTCTGAACAAATGCCTTGCAGCACAGGTGATAATGTAGCTTAGAGGTGCAGCCTTCCCCCCTTTCCCTCATGGGTCACTGCAGGCACTTTCCTTCCCACATAGATGCTGCTGTGGCCAGAACTGGATGAGGCTACGAGTGAGACAATGGTAAACAATGATTAAAAGTCACTGGTTCAGTGGCTGGATTTCTTCTGGCCCTTTTAAGGGTTTGGCTTTTTATTAGCTGAACGTTTGATGTTTCTGTGCCAGGCTTTTGGCTCTGCTGGTCGCCACTGGGGACTTTGTGGCACTTGAGAAGCAGAAGTCAGCAGAGAAGTTTCTAACTGCATCTTTGATGTGTCTTCTGTTTCTGTGAAACACAAGAGGCCTCAGCCTGGAAAACTTGAGGGCAGATCCCCCTGCCCATTCCTGGTGGCTTCTCAAGGTAGAAGATCTAGGGTAGAGTGCAGAGCTCCCTGGCACTGCCCCTGCTTCTGCCTGAGCATCCTGACCTGACCAGTTGCTGCTCCTTTTGGGGACTGTCCAGCCTTTAAGCTCCAGCTAGAAAGCTGGAGTAGAGAAACCTTTTTTTTTATTTACTAAAGGCTTCATCTTCCTGCTAGGCTGAGACATTTGGTTGCTTGAGCTCAGGAGTCTGTCACATGCCACATGACTTTCTTGAACGCTGTAGTATTGCCAGCTCACAGGAGAGCAGGCTCCTAGTTTCTCTTGTACCATGGAACAGGTATTCTCAATCAAAAATCGAAGTTAGTGTCTGTAGCAGACTTAAAAAACTCCAAACTCCATAAATTCTCTGAATTGTAAAATTTTTAAAGCACACAATATTTGAAGGCAGATTGCTTTTTAAGTGTTTTGTCTTGTATTGCAAGGGCTTGATGACAACTTGTTGCAGTGAGTAATCAGAATGTTTTTTCTCTTTGCCATCACTTTCCATCATTCATTGTCTTGTTTGTGATACTTCACTTCCTTAATTGAACACTAGTATATATGCATTATTTATATTAACATCAGTAACTGAGTCAGGACATTAAACTTACTGACTAATTAGATCTCTCTTCAGAATTGGTGAGTTAAGAATCAAAGCAAAGTCACTGATACAGAAAAAGTCAATTGTTTTTGATAGAATTGATTTTTTTTCTCAGTTTTATGCAATTATACTGCTATCAGCCTTTTCTTCAGCTGACTTTTGCCAAAATGTCCCTTAATACAAACATACTGTACATTCCTTTTTATTCAGTCTGACACTAACTCTCCCTATTAAGTAGTTGTATTTCATCTGTGAGGGTAGAGTCCTTTTGTACTTCAATTATTCTCCTATGAATTAGTGGTACTAGAGCATTCAAGAAAGTAATGTGAGATGAGACACCTGGGTATGGTTTTCAAAAGCCTGAAAATCCTTAATTCTTGAAACTTTAAAAGAGGGCTTTTATGTCTTTATAACAAAAGCTTGGAAATTTTTGTGTGAAAATGTGGTTCTAGGGAAGGCTTTGCAAAACACCTGGTTTTTTTTTTTGTGGTATGTACAATAAAATCAGAATTGCTATCAGTGCATAAAATTATTCAGCGTTTGTGTTTTGGGTTATTTTAATTTTAAATATAGAGCAATGTGAATTTTATTAAGATGTTCTTTAAACTTGAGAGTGATTTGCATCAATCTATAACTAAAAGTCATTGTCCATTTTAGAAAGCAGGGTGGTTGTAGTGCAGCAGCTTAAGCTGACCACATTCTGGCAATCTGAGCAGACTGTTGCTCTGTAATTACCTCTGTATGCTCTTGAGTTATGCATGATAATGCAGGAAACGGTGTTCTTCATAATTTATTAATCGATAACTGATCCAGAGGGCAAACAGGCTCACCAGACCTGCAGGTCAAGGGCAGGCAGGTGCCTGAGTGAGCTGTTAAGGTGCTCTTTAAGCCTGCCAAGGTAGGTGAGGCAGCAGGGGGTATTGCCCTGGCTTTTGTGTTTGTGGAGGGGACAAAACACAACAGGCCACAACAGCCCAAGAGGTGGGTTGTGCACATGCTTCTAAACCCCCCTACATCCTTTCCCTGTCCTGGATCAAGCAGAGGGTGTCCTTAGAACAACATTCCTGACATGCAGTCAAGGGTGAGAGAAATATCCAACTGCTGTGGATAGCCAGCAGGAGACCTGGCTCGTGCTGCTGTGGGCTAACCTTGGTCTTCAACTGCAGTGTGGAGAATTGCCCCTTTAACTGTTCATTTTATTTCTTTTCTGTATAAGGGCTGCTTGTGCATGGGATATATGAAAAGCTTTTTGTTCATAAAAATGAGAACAATATGAACATTGTGTGTGTTAATAAGGAATTTAAAGGAACTTCAAATCCCAAGTGAGTTACCTCTTCAAAGGATTTTCATGGATCTTAAACAAACAAGTATCTGTTCATCATAACTGTGGAGAATTATTGCTTCCTGGTTTTAACAACTGTTACCTTTTAACATTATTATGGTTGCTTTTCCCAGGTGGCCAATGCCAATTGTAAAGTTCACTAGTTTTTTTTGGGATTTTTCGGGGCTGTTGTCACCAAATGCAGTTGAACTGCTGGAGAAAAGTAGGCCTACCATTTAAAAACCTGAGTAATATCAGGGTGTTGTAACGTGGTATATATCATGTAACTTATCACTGTGCATATTGTGCCCTCTTTGCTAGGTCCCAAGTGCCATTTAGGTCTTGTATGGGACTGGATCCTGATTAAAATGAATCTTAATTGAGTTTTTTGCCTCTTGTAGTTTACAGAAAATGTTGAGATAGGACAGTGGTAGGTTCTAAATGAAAAAGGAATCAAGTAGTTTCACCATGCATGTCTTATGATTTGTTGATTTAAAGGCTTATATAAGGCTTAGAAACAGGAGTGTTTTGGGGGTGTTGTGTGCATCTCAAACTGTCACACTGCTTTTTTCCCCCCACAGGGTTAAACAGTGTTGATTAAAGGCATCTGCCAAGCCCTTTACTGATTGCTTGTGTTCTGCTGGGCTCAAGGCATCTGTGACCAGCATTTATCTGAAATATCGCATGCAGTATATGACAATGGACCAGGATTCTGGTATAGGAGACATCAGAAAGTCTTCACAGTCTTCCAAAACTACTTTGATCCAGATATTTCAGACTCTTCTTCTCTAAAAACTCATTCTTTTCACTGTGGCTTTCTGAGAAAATATTAATGTAGTCCTTTCAAATAAGAAAGAGGTTTTAAATTGGATACAGAGGAAATGACTGGTGTCTATAAATGTGAGTTGGTAATGCTGCTGAAGCACCTGCAATGGGGAACAGCTCCAGGGCACAACAGTTTATAACTATTTTCCAGTTCAGTTGTTTAAGTGTGATATTAGGAATACTCAAATATGGTGAAGTTACAGAATCCAAACCCTCACTTGCAGAGAAGTGACTCCAGAGCAAGGCAAGCAAAAACTCCTGTTACTGTGCTGGCACCCATAAAGTGTCACAAGCACTCCTTTGCAGCACCATCCTTTCCAATTGTTTCCTTTTGCCTAGAGGTGGAGGTAGTTAGTAGATCATGAAAAAAAATTACAGAATTCTGTGTTAGAGTGTGTTTTTGGAGACAGTTTTCTGCAGGAAAAAGAATTCCGTTCAGTCTGCTGCCCTGTGGTGTGCAGTGTTTAACAGAAAAAAAAAAAAAAAAATCTTTCACTCTTTCCTTCCTCTCACTGCAAGGAAGGAGATTAGAAACCTGAGCAGAAGTAGATGAATTGTTCTCTGTGGACACCATGAGAGTGCATATATTTAGTAATCACCATTTTCCACAGTGCTCCGCTGAGCTCTGTTTGCTTGTACAAAAGTACTTAGCAAGAAAAGAACCACTCCTGCCCCTCCCTGCTTCCCATACCTTCATTCTCAGGTGGTTCTTTGTGCCCCTGTACCACCCTGAATCTACAGTTTGGGATGGAAATGGAGGAATTTCTCCAAGTACTTTTCCTCCTTCAGGAAGTCAAACAAAGTAGCAGCTTACTGTCAAATGTTAGCTTCAGTTTCAGGAAGGAAAAATGCTTTTTAAATATGAGAAGTGAAAACATATTATCCTTCCTGACACTGACAAGGACTACATGCTTATTATAGTCAGTGAGCTGACAGGCAACACTAAATGTGAGTAAGGCTAGCAGAGCTGGAAACTGAAGTACACAGAGCTGGGGGATCTTGAATCCTGCAGTTGGATTTTTTTTGTTGTTTGTTTGTTTTTTTGTTTTGTTTTGCTATGTATGGAACAGCAGGTTGTTTGAAGTTAAAATACAAAATTTGCTGTGGCACAGGATTTAGAAACAGGATCAGCTTTCTGATAAGGAGTTTTTTTCAGGTATAGCATACAAGGGATTAAAAAAGCAGGAGCTATTCAGTAACTATGGAGAGGAAGGACTGCATGGTGCTGAAAGGACCCAATTCCTAACGATTTTCTTTTTTTCTTTATTTTTTTTTTCTTGGTGCATGGACATGCATTGAAAGAAGGAAGGGGAATTCTGATAATTAGTAAGCTTGTTAAACTCTAAATGAAAACTTCTGAACTGCATTACAGTGTCTGCTAGCAAGCCACAAAAACTATATAATGAAACTCTGACCATGAAGAAGAACCTCCATTTTTACCATAAGCTTTTGAATGACATATGTGCAAATACAGAACCAAATTTTGTGTGGAATGTATGCTTCTCTCGCTATCCCTTTTTTTCTATATGTGGATGTTATAACTTTGAACAATCTGCAGTTTAAATTATGGTTGTGTAATTAATTATTTGGTGAGTGTAGAAAATCAACTCTTTTACTCTTTTCTACTTATTAACTTGGCAATGTGGGATTTTTTTGTTTTGTTTTGTTTTTGTTATTTAAAAATACTATTCTGTTCCTTAACTAGGACCTAGCAGATACATTTAGGAATATACAGGCAAAATAACTTTCTGAAAAGATGCATAATGCTTGTTTCCTGATCAGTGGATTGTGGGGAATGACTTCATGTCTTCTCTGATTCATTTATTTGATATTAAAAAGGAAGCAGGTGTGAATTCTTTCTATTAATTCTAGTTCAGGTGTTTGAATTAAAAAAATAAGATAAAAACACACCTGTATTTTTCAGCTCCTCAGAGATCAAAAGGAAGGTAACTTTAACAACATTATATCTATGACAAGAATCTGAGTTTTGAAATTTAATGCAGAATTTTATTTTACTTCTGTTAAGGTAATTCTAATATAAAGTTAATAAGGTAATTTATATTTAATAACTTTATTCTACTTTAGTATCTTTCAAAACATTAGTCATGTTGGTTTACCCATAGAATTGTGCCCTGTGTTGAAAATGTGAAAATTCAATCTTAGTACATGATTCCTATGCAAACTTAAGATATGAGCAGCTGTATATCGCTCTTTATTGACAAATATCAATAAAACAACATGTAGGCAAGTCTTGACACATGAATATTTAACTCCATGTTTGTACATGACTTAAATAGGGATCCTGTACTTACTAGGCTCAAAACAGGCAGGCAAAGTAAATGCAGTAATTTTTTTTTTTTTTTACTTTTTAATTGAATTTAAAATCTTATTTCCCTCATGGCATCTCACTGAATTCTCCACCAACCTTTACTAAGAAAGGCACAATAAATTGCTTCTGTGCTGGGACCAGGGAGGGAAGGCTGCAGCGTGTTCAGCACAGCAGCCATGGGGATGGCAGGGTTTGGAGGCTGGGCTATCAGAGCTCTCCATCCTGCTGCCATCCCTTGGGCTAGAGCTGGGGCTGTGGCAGTGCTGTGTTCTGGCAGCAGGGGCTACTGCTGAATCTCCAGCTGGCTGTGGCTCAGCAAAGCTGGTCTCGTTTTCCTTCCTGGACTGGCAATTTTGGGCTCGGGCTACAGACAGTGTTTGATTTATCAGTGTTTGGGGGTATAATATTAAACTCCATAGAGGTTCTGAGCTTTTCATATTCAGGGAAAAAAAGGCAAACTGATAACAGCATTAGTTATATGTGGTTTCCTCTATCTTCTTTTATATGTATCTTCAGATGGAGCTCCTCACTCCAGCATAGTTTTTAACAAAACAGCAAGCTGACTTATATGGAAGAGAGTTTAATACACAAACTGATAGTGATAGGACAAGGGGAGCAGTTTTGAACTAAAAAAGGGAGAGATTTAGATTAGATGTTAGGAACACATTTTTTATTCACAGGGTGGTGGGCACTGGCACAGGTTGCCTGCAGAAGTTGTGCTCAAGGCCAGTTTGGTTGGGGCTCTGAGCAGCCTGGTCTGGTGGAAATTGTACCTGCCCATGGTGGAGGGTTGGAATGAGATGATCTTTAAGGTCCTTTCCAACCCAAACCATTCTATAATTTTATGGATGTTCATACACCAAACTTTTTTGAACTCTGAAAATCTTGAGTACTGACCTACAGCCAGTAAATCAGGTTTAATTTTTCTAAGGTTTAGTTTAACTGTGAATTGTTTGCAAATATGCTGTCCCTGATACTGCTGTAATTCAATAGAAATGGTTGTGCTGAGTAAATTGGCCATGTCATATGAAAGGTGAAGGGATTTCTGACCTGTCTGTTGCATATTTACATAAAATCAGGCCTGGTCTTTTTATGGTCAGGTGAAAGAAATATGACCATGTACAACATAGGCTTGTTTCCCACAGACTTAATTCAAAAGGTTTCTCTTTCACAGATTAATCTGTGATTAATTGTAAAATGGTTACAATTAGCAATGCCTTAGCATGATAGTTTTCTATCCTTATTTCAAAGTCTAGTATGAAAACAGAGCAATTTACCTGCATATTTCTTTCCTTGAGAGTGGCTACTTGTGAGCTGGAGATCAATGATGAAAATCTGGAATTGAGGATAAATTGCCTATGGAAATGGATAAAAGGTAAAATTCCATAACCTTTTAGTGGTTTTGCTGTAATTCCTGCACTATGTTTTTCATATCTGCATTGTGGTTACTTATGCTGGGTAGTGAAACCTTTATAAAACTCAGTTTTGCTTTCTGCTTCCATGGCAGTAGATGCTCTTAAAAAAAAAAAAAGAAAAAAAAAAAGACCAAGCAAAAAACCCAACCCCGAAGTAATGCACTTCTTGTTTCCCCTGTGTCTGTGCAACTTAACACTTCAGAAACTGCTCCAAGAGCTTGTTGAATGCCTCTCTGAATCCCTTAGTGACTCTGCTGATGCCTGGCAAAATTTGTCCCAGCAACTTTCTTCCTCTAGTTCCTACAGCAACTTTCTTCCTCTTTGTGACTGAGCAGCATAAGAAATTATATATAAGTTATTTGCTGTAGTTTTTTGGACAAGTGAAGCAGATGTACTTGTCAAGTGTGCTTCCATCTAAATAAGAACAAATGATTTTTAGGACTGTTTTGTCAAATCATAAGCCAAAACGCTGGATCCTGTACTATATCGTGTCCCAAATTTAGTAAATTTTTGTACATTTTTATTTTATTTTCAAGCAGCCCTGTATAGCAAGTAATACTGTTTTGAATGGATTGAGGCTCTTTACAACCTATTTATTCAAACCCATAATGTTTTCATTTGTAATGTTCTCAATTGTATGTGTATTTTTCATCTCAGGAGCAAATAATCAGCCTTCAAAGGTTTTGAAAGTATTTCCTTTGATAAAATAGTTTTGACCTATTTATCTTAGTCTGTGTGATAAGTAGTTTTACCTTCAGAATTGTCTTCTCTGCAAAAGAATCTTTAAAGGATCAGAACTCCATTTGCCTTCAAAAAGAGGAAGCAGCTACTATGTTTTATTTGATTGATATCTCTATCTTATTGGACAAATTATTATCAAAGTTTCATATTGCTGTATAAACAGCAAGGAAAGGACTATGGATGAGAAGATTGCAGGTGATGTTTCTATATCTTAGGGTGTTTTTACACCACAGACTATTAAATTAGAGAAACAGGAATTATCAGATCATTACTTTTGGCTTGCTCTGCTGATACTGAGATTGCTTTGAGAGCAGTGCTGTGAAGAGACATCCTTCAAAACACTGACCCAGTGTGAAATGAATACAGAATGTTTCAGCTGCAGGACTATTCCAAAACTGGTTTATATGAGCTTATTACTGTACTTGCAAAACTGAGAAGCAATTGCTATAAGCTGAGTGTTGTGTCCCAGATCTCAAAACAAAAAATTTACTTCCTTCTACCAAACAGCTGGAAGCGTGAAGTGTGTTTATGACCATCTTGTGAGTATTTTCTGTGTGGATGCCCTGTTTTACAGATAACCTGGCAAGGATCAGGCACGGGTGACAAAAATTCCACTTTCTGTTGATGTCAGCTTACTCATTCCTGTGGGAAGGATGGAGAATGCTCAGCAGGCAATGATACTGCTCTGCAGGGAATGATGAGTGCAGTCTAACAATATATTCCTCTGGTAGCTTTCCATTTGTCTGGGTAGAGTTTTACTACTCTCTGAAGGATCTGCTTCCTGGAGGAGGTTATGCATGCAGGGAGAACAGTAAGCATGAAGTGGAGGTGTTCTGAGCTTGTGTGGGGTCTTGCCATCTTTCTCTGTATCCACAAACATGAGCAAAACGTAAGAATAAAGCTCTCGCTTTAAAAACATTTTCACATATTCATAAAATAACTGAAGACTGCAATATTCTGGTGGGAAAAAAAAGCTCTCCCTCTTGTTTTGGCCTTGAAAACCGCAAAAGGAAGTGAAAGAGGCAGCGAGCCCTTCAGTGTATAGGTTGTGCAGCCACCTTGGGTGGTGGCTCTGAGGATATAGCACAAAGTCAGCCTGGTGTAGAAAGAATCTCTTTTGACCTAAGGATAAAATGTGAATCCCTAATTTCTCACCAAATGCTCATAGATGTCTTCACTGGTAAGTAAGTAAATTCCTGTATGTAGACAAGAATCCTTCAGAAAAATAGGGTAGGGTGTGGATGTTGTAGTTTTCCATAGAACTTCTTACCTTAAGGCAAATACTTAATGCAGCAAATGTTTAAGTGAAAAAGTAATCAGGGATTTGTTTACTGAGAAACACTGAAGGACAAAAAGAAAGGGGAGGGGGGAATAGAAAAGCAGTATTCTATTCTGCCAACAATGTGATTCAGAATTAAATTCCTGCCTGCAGTTAATTGGGATTGATTGTCTGTTTCTAAATTATGCATAGGAAAAGCAAAGGTATTACTCAGTGGGGTTAATCAGAGAGTCGTGAGAGCAAGTTTGGAGTTTTCCATTCTGCAGCCAGGATTTTATATGCATATGTAACAGCTAAATATCCTGTTTTTCTGAAGTATTGAGATTGAGCTCTTCTGAAAACCACTTCATTAATTTACAAGTCTGAATATTGGATTTTCATTTCTAACTTTATATGTGTAAACCAACAGATTCAGGTATCTAATTTGGTGGATTAATATCAGTAAGTGAATTTCTAGGTATTTAGGTATTTTAAATATTTTTGGAAACCCAGAAGTGCCTATGTATAAAACAATGGTTTCTGCCCCTTTTTCAGCATGTGAAATTGTCAGTAAAAGCTAAATGTAAGCTGAGGAAATGGCTTCTGTGGACAGCTGAGGTTTGTGCTGCAGTGAAAATGCCAGGTTTAGAATGCAGTAATTAGAGAGGGCAGTCAATACTTGTTAATGAAGGCAGTGCTTGTGATCTGTCTTTGAAGGGGGAGCAGAGCAGCGCTGCTCTTCCTGCAGTGCCTTATTGACCTGCTGCAGCAGCCACTCTGCTCAGCCATGCAGTAATGGACGTGCTTTCTTTAGGAATAAATAACCTCTTTTCCAAAAAGTGCTGGAAATAGTTCAGGAAGAATGAAAGGTGCTTGGGACTGTAAGGTGTATGGGCACATAATGTGTGTGTGTGCAATTACAAGGGGTTTTGGTGGGATTTACAAGCTCCAATAGAGCCTTTTAAGAACAATTTCCCAATTTTTTAAATGTGACTTTCATTTTTGTTAAATAGATCAGTCTAAAGGGTTTATGCGTAGCTCGAATGAGGGAAATTTAGTCTGTGAACAACTTGCTGCTGTGAAAGGGTAGTAAATGAAGTATGAGGTGTTTGGCAGACATGCTTCAGAAATGTTTCAGTGATTTACTTCTCTGGGAAAGACTGCTGCCACATAATTCCATTAACTGTATGACATGGCTATGCAGTAGCCAGGCATGTCACTGCCCTTGAATTTCCATTTTGTTCACTCTGTTATTTGTGCTGTTCCCATGAATTGTTTTCCTGCATCTTTCCTGGGGTACCAGCTTCTTGGAGGTGATCAGAATAGCCAGCTTGTGGTGGTGACCTCTTCTATATTGTAGCTGTCAGAGTGAGTTTGTGAGGATCAAAGATGGAGAAAGGGGGCTCTATTAGAAAGTGAGTCTTTGCATGGCATTTCTTTCAAGGCTATTCTAAATCTGGCTTAAGATGAAGAATGTGTCACTGAGGTCTCTGCTATGCTATTTAGTTCCACAATTACAGAAGAAAGTACCAAAGATGGAGAGCTGCTCATTTTCCCATGAAAAGGGAAAGCTACCACTTATTTCTTTTAGAGCAAGGTAAATGAAAGGGAGAACTTTTGGGAATTCTCCTACGAAGTGTTAGTACATTGTTTTAACCAATTTTGTTCAGTGTAGGTATGTTGCTACATGCAGGAAAAACAAGTATGACTCCCCCCCACCCCCCCAAAATCTGCTTCTTCAATTTATCATGCTTTTTTATGGTTATTAACATGATTTGCTAGTGATCAGGGCTGTTTTCAGAAGCTCTTACAGCACTGTACACACATGCTGGGTAAGGTCCTGATATCTCACAGTACTCAAAGCTGCTTTGCATAAAGTAAAACATTCCTTCCTTCAGCTGACTCCTGGGCTCAAATGTTCATGATTCCAGAATATATCACTTGGAAGCCTGCACTGACCTATATGGATTGACTTCTTTTCTTCTTTAAAAATGCTTCAGTTATTGAAAATATTTTATTTGTCAATTAATATTGGGAACAATGAACACTTAATATCCTACTACTGTTGTAATGGAAAAGTCTTTTTGGAAGTGACTTCTGTCAGGACTGCTCTAGCTTAGGAGTTGCAGGATGGTCATTGACAGACCACGGGTGCTGATGGTGGATTTTGGATTGCCATCCTAATCCAATGCACATTTAAAACTTCTTTGCCATGGTGTTTGCAAGATGGACACATAAACCTGAGTGGATTTGATCTGGTGGTATATTGAAACCACTTGTTGACCTCTGTTTAGCAACGTTTTTCTTTGTAGATGATTTATGTACTGGTGTTCAGTCTTTTACATTTTCAGCACTAAACTCAGTGTGGTGGGACCTGAATGTGGAGCCCACTTCAAATACCACTTCTGTGCTCAAAGATAGAGGGTTAAGATTTCAGCCAGGCCAGAGCCACAGAAAAGGCAGTGTCTTTCTGGTACATCTGGGGAGAGTAAAAAGGGTGGGAAGTCAAGCTTTTGGGTACACTGAACACCACCAAAACTGAATGCTGCTCTTCAGACCTATTTTTACACTTCTCTTTTTGGTAAATCTGCTCACTGTACTTGAAGTGTAGATGGAGTCTTGTTTGGGAAAGCATAACCTCAAAGCAGAAATCTTATATAACTAAAGAATGAACTGCATTGGTCTACCTGTGCTTTTTGACAGATGAAAAGCCTTATTTAGATATTTCCTCTCTGCTGTCTTGCTGGAACCATGAAGTTCTTCTCTTTTGATGAAGCTGTGTGTGGTTTGAAACAAGGAGGAAAGAAAGGGATTCTTTAAACAAGGCATTTGTATCATTTTAGGAGTTCTGGGAACACAGCGTAAAGAACTGATGTTATGTGTATGAAATAGCATTTTCAATGGAAAATGTTTGCTTAGAAGAAAGTACATTAATGTTGCTCATTTCAGTTCTGAAAATTTTACAGAAGCCAGGCTGAGGTAGGAGAGTCCAATTTTGGTTTTGTAAGTACAAAAAACCAAAAGCACAGGTGACTTCTGCACTTACTGTTTCTAGCTGAAGTGTTGTCTGTCACACATTTGAAAAAAATCAGCCTTCCCATCTTCCTAAGCTGCTTCTTGTATGTTTAAAGCAACCAAGACAAACCAAGCCAGGTACACCCAGAGAACTGTAATGTACACATGGTGAGGATATATTACAAGTTTGGGTTTTAGACTCACTATCAGTTTGCATGCTCAGCCTGAGGTGTGGCTGAGCCCCTCCTCGGCAGGGGAGGCTGATGTGCCAGGTGTGAGGGCAGCCAGCTGCTCCTGTGCAGTTGGTGTCTCTCGGGTTCTCCCAGAGACACCTGTTCTGGAACGTTGTTTGCTAACTTGGTTCTGCCATGAGCTCTTTTTTACTGTTCTTTCTTCTTTCCATCTGAGTTCCTCAATGATCTGAGCTGGCCATACATAGCTTTGTTCAGGGCACTTTCTGGCTCAAAAATTTCTATTCTCTCCTGGTCTCTTGGACATCCTTTTATTTGAGATATCTGCCACAGTTCAAGAAATCCTAGCCCTGTGCTCTTTTCTCTACTGCCTTGTTATGTGATCTTCTTGTGAATTTTTGTCTTTAGCATCCTGACATTGCCTAGAAATAGCTCATGGTAATTCTATCTTATTTTTTAAAATCAGACTGCACTATAACTGTAAGATCTGTGGAACATAAAGGCTGTGATACACAACACTGTAACTGCAGTGAGAAGCAAATTTAATGAAATGCAGTCCTTATGTAGTGAAGGCTCCCAATGATCAGATATCTCAGAGAATAGCTTGGGTTTTTTTGTGAAACTTGCGTCCATATTTAAAGAAAAATTAACAATAGAAAAGAAAAAGTAAGCGTTCCTCATTAGTATTTTATGTCTGTCAAATAGTCAAAATGAAACTGGTGAGCCAGTGTCAGTGTCTGCAGTTAGGTTTATTTTAAAAACTTGTCCTTCTCTTGCATATATTCCAGATATGTATTTTTATCTTCACACCTCTGGAAGATACAATATCTGACAGATAATTGTAAACTTGATAAACTTTCTTTGCGTTTTTACACATCTTGACACTTGAACTTTTAAGTATTGTTGTTGTATACATATTAGTACAGCAGAAAGGACGGGCTAAAAACCACATATTTTGTTAAGAAGGCATTTTTTAACTGACTTTTGCAGTGTGAATGTTAATTTAATTTTTTTTTAATTTAAATTTTGATGAATGTAGTCAAGCCACTCTTTAGTTTTTCTCTCTCCTTCTGTGTCCCTTGGTAAGACTTTTGAGACTGAAGTAGGATATTGAGAGTCCTGTTTCATGGACCAGTTTGTCCCATAAATAGGACAGTAAATGGTTGGCTGGCTACTTTTTCATAAGGAAGTTTATACTGCCTTAGAGATTTACCTGTCACTGAAGGTAACATCCATGCTGATTGCTCTGAAACAGCAGTGAAATACAATAACCATGATTGAATTACTGCTGTTGGGATAATGGTGGAGGGGAACACTACAAAATAATGAACTGTCAGGTTCCAGTAGAATTCTGCCCTTTGTTTAGTATAATGTTTGTGGTTTCCAGTGGCTTCTACTTTTTGTCACGCTTGCTACATAGGTGTTTAAGCTGTTGTAACAGTACCTGATGATAGACATCTAGTCTTTTAGCAAATTATCACTTTCAGTGCCGAGTAGCTCCCCACACACATTGGGTACTACTCACCCCTGTTACAACAGAGGAAAAAAAATTACATCTGCTTCTTCCCTCAAAGGTGGTGAATTTTAGGTCATTTTGTTGCTTCTGATTCAAGAGAAAGGGTAGAAGAATTTCTCGCTAAAAGATTGTAATCTGGAATAAATGTTTCCTGGTTGTCTTGAGGGGTTAAAATAAATGTCATCTGATTGTGGGGGTGTTAAAGGATGTGACACTGTGCTTATGGATCCGGGTTTCTTCCTGCACCTGTCTTTTCTCTGCTTTTTCCAGCTGATACTCTGTGACATGTTTGAAACGTAAGTGCAGATGTTGTATAATGAATTGCTTTTTTTCTTGGTTTGTGCACCTTTATGTCACTTCTTCCTTCATCACCTGTTTGAGGGGGTTTCTGTTAAACTCTCAGAAATATCACAGTGGTGGTTTGATCATCCTTCATGTCTCTTGATATCAATGCTGTGCCATACAAACAGACTTTTCTCTTAAAAATACTTAAAAAATATCTGGAAAAATTAGTTTAGCTTCAAGCACACTGTTATATGAGGAAAACCTTGCTGCTTTCTTCTTGGATTTTTTTGTTTGGTTGGGTTTTTTTACTAGATTTAGGCCTTTTAAGTCCTAAAATACTTGTGAGCTTATTAACAGTGCTTCTCTAAAATATCAACAAATAGTATTGCTGAGAGCCCTGTACATGAATAATCTTAAAATACCGAGAGAAATGTTATATCTGCTTTCTTCCCAGAAGCCCCATGCATCAGCCAGTAAAAATAGATTAGTGATGATATAGTAGTAGCAACATTCTCAGTCTAGAAGTTGTTCCCTTTGGAGTGGGATGTGCAGAACTAAATCCAGACAGGCACATGGGAGACTGGCAGCCCTGTGGGTAGGGATGTGAGCGGGAAAAAAGCAACATTGGTTGCATTTTTGGAATAGCTCTTTTGATGCTGAACCTGGGAAATCATGAGATGACTTTTAACAAAATTCCTGGGATCCTGGAAATTTGCTGTCTTCTCAGTGGAATTTTTCCATACAAGGTCAGTATCTAAACTCCCCAGTGGCATTTTTCAAATATACTTTTAGAACAGCTAACTCTTTAAACTTGCCAAAGACAGGGAGCTGCAGCCCTAAAATTATCCTTGGCAGCTGATTACCGCTTTCCCCAGCTGGCAAATTTTCCTGTTTTTTCCTGTTGTTTTCCTCTTCCCTTTTGTGTCAGGCAGTTGGTGATATTTATTTGTCCTCTAATGGGAAAACAGTTTCCTCTATCCCTTATTAGAACAAAGTCTGATTTTTATTTTTATTCCTGAGGGCCTTTATTTTTTTCCTCTCACATGCAACTGCCTAAAAACACCATGGGTGCCATCAAGAACTGCATGTTCATTTTTCTTGCCTTATAAATATCTGCACAGCCTCAAGTAATTAATGATTGTTTCCTCCTCCTGTGTTCACAGTCAGTGGGATTATTAATGCTGGGGTTATGCACACAGAAGTCTGCACAGAGAATTGAGGAAGGAATATGTTGAAGAAAAAAAGAATTGTAGAGACAAAGATTTTGAACTTAGTTTTCTTGAAGCAATTCAGTAGTTTACCATAGGAATTTTTTAAGTTCTTCATGCAGGATATCATCGTAATTCCATTGTTGCTTGGATTACCATATTTCCCACATTTCTTCATTAATAGTTTTTTGTTTGGTAGGTTTTGGTTTTGTTTCATTTTTTTTTTCTTTCAAAGAATCTCTGTGACAAATGCAGATGTCTCTAAATTGGTTTTGCACTTGAAAGTGAGAAGGACACAGTGGTGAGAGTGAATTTTCTTCTTTGAAAAGGAGCAAGGTATCATAGTTTCTAATCGAGTTCATTTATCTCATAGAAGGTGAAGCCACCTTTCTGAATGCAAAAGCTTTTTAAACTAACTTTACATGTTTTCTATGGTGTCTTCTTGATAATCTATGATCTCTTGTCTAAACTTAACCTCTCATCTGAACTTAATCTCTCTAGTGCCCCAGAGTAATCCTGTAAGCTATTCCTCTCCATCCTGAGTAAACTGTGCAAGAATTAATGGTCAGCCAAAAGTAAAAATTCTAGATGAGTGAAAAAGAGTTCAAATTAGTTTTTTTACATGGTATGAATTGCATTGTTTAAAGGGATATTTTAGCAGCTGTGCTTATTGTTAGTTTCTAAATTCCCTGGGGCACCATATGTGTCACCAGTTTGCATATGACTTTAGCAAAGTTCAAGGTGGTGCTGCACTTCATCTATGGAAATTATCTGCAAACTTTTTTTCTGTGAATAATGATGAATTGATATTGCTATTATATTTTCCTAATCCTTGCCCCTCTCTGAATAAAAGCCAAAGAACCCAAACCTAACATGTTACTCTGACATTTATTATATCAATTTATTTTTACACAAATAGTTGTGCCATGCCTTCATACACCAAAAATGTAAACATTCTTTCTGTTCTATGAAGTTACTGAACTCAAAAGCTCTTCAAAGGACCCTTGGGAAAGAAACCCACCAGAACAGCTTTGCAAAGTTCTTCTTGTCTCTTTCTTTGTTTATGCTTTCTTTCTGTCATGTACACAAACAGTTCAGGACAGGGAAGAACTTAAACCACTTGAAACATGGCAGATGGAGACAGATAGTGACTAAAAGTTACTGATGCGATGCTTGTACTTTAAATTATGCTCTAAGTAAAGCAATTTCCCTGGAGGTAAACTGGTATTTGAGCTTAGAGGAGGAGCCACCTTATGCTGTTGTACTTACATTTAGGGAATGTTGCCCTTTGGGTATGGACAACATGGTCAGACAGTGATTCTGGAGGTGGCTTGTCTCCCAAAGCTGTTTTAGTAGTGCTTTAGAAGACACTGGTCAATTGATAGGCCAGCCAAATGGCAGACAGGGAAAGAAAAGGAATTCCTTTTTCCTGGGTTAACCCTGACATTGATACTGTCCCATACTGCTGTGAACTACCTGGAGAAGGGAAAGCAGAGCATCTGCAGCAATTTTGGGATGATATTACATGGAGAGGGAGCAGCTGATGTGGTTAGGGTAGGGATGCTTTTCAGAAGGACTTTTTCAGACTGGAAAAATGGATTGAGAGGAACTCCATGCAGTTAATTGTGGGCAAAAAAAAGTTTTACAGTCCCTGATGGAAAAATCTCTGTGCAATAGCAGAAGCTGGTGCTTAGAGAGCAATGCAGATATGGGGAGCTTATGAGACAATAATTTGTGCACCGTGTTGGGTCATGGAAAGTGAGCCTGTTAGTGGGCAGACTACATCTGGAGTATTGCCTCCAGTTTAGGTGGATATTAAGAGGAGATTCTTTACTGTGAGTGTGGAGAGACACTAGAAAAGGTTGCACAGAGAAGCTGTGGATGCCCCATGCCTGGAAGTGTTCAAGGCCAGGTTGGATGGGGCTCTAATCAATCTGGTGTGGTGGAAGGTGTCCCTGCCCATGGCAGGTGGCTGGAACTATGTGGTTTTTAAGGTTTCTTCCAACTCAAACCTTTCTATGATTCCTTCAAAATAAACTACTGCATGAGTTGAGGCAGCAAGTAGTGCAGCTTGATCCAGAGTGGGTCTGACAACACTTGCTTGCCTGTTGTGGTCTGCAAATGTTCCTCTAAGAGTTTAGGTGCCTGGCTGTTTAACGGGAAATATAAATGGCCCAGAGCATAGGCCTGCTGAAATAACCTTTCTTGTTGGTTGCTGTTCTTTGTAAGGCAAATAAAGTAGTGGTTTTGCCTCCTAAAGGAGAAAAATATGCACAATCTGCTTTGTCTTGATTAGCAAAAGAAATCATATTTTGGTCATGATTCCTTCTTCCTCTAGTTCAGCTCCATAGCTGCAAGAACTTAAGTTATTTTCTCATTGAATATATCATATAATATGTGATATTGTATCTTGAGACATCTTCCTCATTTTTTAAGTTACTATGAGCTTCTGTCCTGAAGGAACTACGAACTTAAGGTAGAATTTATTCTTGAATACTCGTTTTTCATTTTTCCTTCTAAGAGTTCAGGTACATTAAAAAAACAACAGATAAGGTGATAATGAGCTCTAGGATCCAAATCTTGCAAAAATGTATTCCTCAAGGTAGCATAGCAAATACATGCCTGTTATAGCTGGGTATTTATTTCCTTGATTTTGAATTGATTTCCCAGCTTCATGCATATGCTTTGAAATTCTTATGAGAATGTCATCATCCATATAAATTGTTTCAGTTCTGGAAGAGGTAAAAAGTCATAATTTCCACCCCCACCTTCACTCCCTCCCCACAGTCTCATGTCAGTCATGGTAGTTGATAGAAAGGCTTAACAAAATATTCTGATGAATGTCTTGGACGTTGCAAGTCAGTGAAGATGTTCCAGCCCAGTACAGAAGAGGTCAAAGAAATCCTCGGAGAAGGCAAAACTGAACTGTGGTTTGGTTGGGGTTGTTTGTTTGTTTGTTTGTTTGGGCGGGGTTTTTTGTGGTTGTAAACACTTCTGTTATTTTTAGTTTTTAAAGGTGTAAGTGTATACCACAGAGTATGTCTTTCTGTGTGCAACTCACTTCAGAGTCATAATGAGGATGCCCTAAACCATAGAAAGATTAGGAAGCAACTAAAGCATAAGTAGCAGTGTTTGGAAGGGTTGTGGGTGAGTCAGTCATGGGTGCATGTGGCCATGGACTTGGCAAAATGCTGGGCAGCTGCTGAGAATCTGCAGTAAAGGGAAGAGACACAAAGAAGTGTGTATCCTTTTTTTTGTGTAGGTGTGCTTTCTGTTTTTTCTTTCTTTTTTTTTTTTTTTTCCTTTTACGGCATTGCTCATCTAAACTCTTTTTATTTGAAAGAAATTTTAGAAAAAAAATTCCAGTGTGCACTGGCTGAGTAATAACATGGATAGCATGAAGATTTTGGCACAAAGAAAACTTAGAGCTTTTGTTCTTGTTTAGCTCTGTGAGTAATTTCCACTTTATTTGACTTTTGCTGCATGAAAATATCTTGTGTGCTGCCACTGCTGATTAATATTTTACCATTTTAATTCAGAGGGACACGTACAGAATGTACAAGTGTAAGGGCAATCAGATGTTGACAACCTGATGTGATTTGATCATGATTAATAATAACTCTGCAGGGCCTGGCTTGTTGATAGACTTCAAACCAACCAGCCAAACAGCCTCACCAGCAGCACCCTGCCCCCCAGTATTCTCTGATACTAAAAACCTTCAGTGCTTATGTGCATGTCAGTGCTCTCTAGCAGCTCCTCTTCTGCTTTCTTGCTTGCAAATCTGAGCCAAATTATGGATTGAACTGGAGGAATTTCAGTTTTGTTATCTAATTTTCCTGTTTCAAGGGAGTTAGCATTTTTTTTCCTATTGGCTAGGGGGAAAAAAAAAGTTTTCTACTGAAACTGGATATTGAGTAGATGAGGGTAAAATACTGCTAAGCTACTGTTTCCAGAATTTCTGAGGCTTTCTCCCTTTGCTGTGATGTAAAATATGAGCAACAAAGTCCAACCCCAAAGTGCTCATTGACTTTAGTTGTTTATTTAAAAATAAAAGCTTTTTGAATATAATCAAACATAGCTATTGTTCTGTTATATTCCTGGAAATGGGAGAGACCATAGTGTGAACACAGAAACATTCCTCTGAACACACATAACAGTTTTGCTTATTTTGGGTTAGAGGTTGGTTGCCTTCCTAAATCAGCATCCAGCAGAGATCCTTGCTGTCAAAGAGGAGAAAGTAAAAAGCAAATGTTTATCATCGTGTACTGCCCTTAACACATAGGCTTCCTGTATATCCCAAAAGAACTTTTCAAATCTTTCTGCTTCCAAATCTAAGCATCATAATCCCTCAGCTCTCCAGAGAGATCACTGAGGAACACTGTAAGGCTTCTTGTGGCTCACAGTGTCCTCACAGGCTAAATAACTGTGACTAGAATCTCTTTGAGCTATATCGTTGTTGTTTTTCAAGCTCTTTGTGAAAACAAAATGGATGAATTTTCCCTTTTAGAATCAAATCTTGAACATTCTCTCCACTGAATAGGAAACATAGGTGTTTCTATGTCATGGTTTGACGCTGGCACAATGCCAGTGCCCCCATGAAAATACACTCCCCCAGTGGCAGCTGTGAGATGTGACCAGGAATAGGGCAAAGCAGGCTCCAGCTTAAGAATAAAGAGGGGAAAAAAAGAAACTTTATTAACTACAATATATAGAGAAAAAAAACTTCAGAATGAAAACCTTCCAAATACATTCCTCCTCCTACCCCCTCTCAGATAATCAACTCTCAGTCCATCACCACCCCTCAAATAATCAACTCTCAGTCCATCACCGCCCCTCAAATAATCAACTCTCAGTCCATCAGGGAGAGAGGAGTCCCCCCTTGCACCACAGACTTCCCCCGAAAACACAGTTGAAACCTCTTGTGTTTCCATGTCACTCGTGGCACTGCCCGGAGAACATCTGCCCTCATGACCTCTTCCTTCCATGTCCAGTGCTCTCACCACTGTCCATGGACCAGAACTGCTTCTAGGGTTCCTTTTTTAAGGATGCTTTGCCCAGTTCCAAAAAAAGCAACAGTCTCTCACTTTCGGGACACCAGTCCCCCCCAAATTCACCCCCTGGGGCCGAGGGGCCTCGTGAACAGAGATCTTCCTCTCCACTGGAGACAGAGGGCACCACCACACCCTCCTCAGCCGTCTCTGTTCACAGCACTGCTTCACATAACATCACTGCACTCTCTTGGCTCCAAGGCATTGCTTCCCCCTAAATGCAGTCTCTGTGTCACAGGGAAAATGGGTCTGTCCACGGCTATACAAGAAAAGAGTCCAGCCAAAGGCCACTCCATCATCTCCTCCCACCTAGGATTCTTCTCAACTTCTTCTGACATCTTTCACTTGCTCGAACTTTCATCACACTTGCCCATTTCCTCTTGTTTCATCTCTCTCTCTCTCTCCTCTCATTCAGATCCAGGAGGATCGGTATTTGCATGGTTTCCATTAATCAAGGAAAGGGTTAAAATTTTTGCTTCTGTCTGCCCAGAACTCCTACAACGGCTGGGCACCTTCTCGGCCGCATCCCCCACTTCTCGGCCGTGCTGCTGATATCACAGTACAGTCCAAGCAGCACAGGCACTGGCTCTCTCTGTCTCTCTCCCGGGGGATGGGGGACGGACCCGATGCCTCTCTCTGTCCTCCACCCTTCCATCTTGCAGGGCCTTCATCCCCCTCTCTGCCCAAGGCTCCGGCCTACCTCACCAGGCCGCATGGCCTCCCCTCCCCGCTCAGCCCTGGCTGGGCAGGGGAGCTCTGACCTCCTTCACGGACCGGAACCAAGAGAGTTCTCCTGGGCATTCTCTGCTCTTTTAACCCCTGTGTGTTCTCGGAGGGGGTCCATACCTTCAGTGGCCAAACCAGGTGCCAGTATTCAAATCCAAGCACTGGTTGGTTTGACCACAACCTCCCAAGAAAAAACCTCACTTCCTGCTCAACCTAGGACATTCTAGCAGCCAGCTGCTGCTCTAGAGGGGGGTGGCAGAGGTACAGGATGTATGTTGTGTTCAGAGGAATGCACTCGAGGTCAGCTTGGCAATCCTCCACTGCTGCTGTGCTGTGTTGGGTCAGCTGGAGTATTTATATCCATTTTAGCATCACTTCTGATAAATCACATATGTAGATGTCTTTGCTGCAACAAATACATGTCTTAAATTTAAATGTGATTTCTTCTGAGGTGGGGAGTGGATACATTTTGGAGATTGGTTGCTTGGGATCATGTAGGACTGAACTGAAAATAATTTCTGGGATGTTTGTCTTCATTTTGTAGCTTTCAGGTATGAATGTCACAACTTATTAAAGTTTCTACTTGTTATGGAATAGAGGGACTGATTAACAGCTGAATCTGAAACTTGTTAGACTGTGGGATTGGCTTAAAATTAAATATTAGGTTACAGTTTACTGAAGCAATGGAAATAGATTATTTCAAGAGTCAACACCTCCCCACAAAAAAAAAAAAAAAAGCCCAGTCCTACAAGTCTTACAATAAAGCCTTAATTATTTGTCATAAAAAGCTTTATGGAAGCTTAACTAAAATAACATAAGTTTAAATAAATGGCAGTGTAATATAGGATATAATGCTACTGAATTCTGAGTGTCTGGAGTCCAGATGAGAAAGTGCTCTTTTCAGACTGTCGGACACAGCTGTTTTCCTGTTGATGACAGCAATCACTCCTAATGGTTATAGTGCTGAAGTCAAAGGTAACTCTGCAAACCACCAACTTTGAAAACCACAATTTTCCTTTCATTAATTTCTGTTCAGCTATCTCTTCCTTCTATAACCTGAAATTTAGAGAAGAAAGTGTGAAAATTTAGTGTTTCTGCTGTTCTGTTGTTTCTGCAGGAGGTTGCTAGAAGTAATATGACCAAAAAGATCATTATAATTCATACTGAGCTTTCAAATTATAGATTCAGAGCTTGAATGAAAGGGTCAGAAGGGTTTCTGGGTGAAATAGGGAACAGTATTGAGAGATGATGATGCTTAAATGCCATTTTTTCATGAGAATGTTGAGGATCTTTGCCCTGCTGGTAGTTAGGAGAAAATGAGAGTGGTTGATTTACACTGGTAGCATCAGAGAGCTTTCAACTGAAGAACCATTAAAAAGAATTGTATTCTTCTTTCCCTTCTATGAAGCTGAGAGAGGTATAGTTCATTCTTCTGATGATGTAATTTTCTCATATTTATCTTCCCAGGATGGGCTAGGCATGCCAATTTTGCTTCAGGGCTGGGTGTTTCACTATGTAGTCTCCTGTTATGTCTTCAGTTTGTGTATTTATAGAACTCTTATTGATCATTAAATATAATTTTACTGATGTGTAAGTTCTCACACTTCTTGAAGCAATAGTACAGCAGACACAGCCTCCCCTTTTTATTAGAACTCGTAGCTCCTCCTGCTTTTAAAAAAAATCAGATTGAGGAATGGACTTCTGAAGAAGCTGCATGGAGTGGGTGCTGTGACAGGTGAGTGTCTGGCTGTCTAGAAAGCTGCTGGCATCATCCATGCCTGATGCTATGGGATTGTATCTTAAGAAGTTTTTTTGTTGGTGTTGTTTTTATTTGCTTATTTATTTGTTTGGGGTTTTTTGTTTTTAATTGAGGCATGGTGGAAATTGTCAAGTTGTTTTCTTTTGCCTGAAAATTCTCCCATACCATGTCAATAATGTAACAGTCAACGCAGAAAGGAGTCAGGAGCTTTTTGCAGTCAGGGCATGCTTGCTTCTGCTGAATTTTGCATGGTGCAAATGTGTGGCAGTAGAAGGACTGGAGGCCTCCTGCTGAAGCTGGGTATAAACACCACAAGGATGAGAAGCAAAAACAGATGAGCAAATTACAAGACCTGTCTTGTTTTCAAGTTTCCTGTTACAGGAAAATGACTTACTACTAGACAGTTTATTACTGTAAAAAGAATAGTGAGGCTACAAGTGAAAGTAACTAATAGAAATCTTTTCTCTGAATTTATTAATGTGTTTCCAGTTCTTAACAAACTAAAATACAGGACTGCTCTTCTACAGAGTAACAGACATTCTGCATTGCCAGAGCTGCTCATTATTTTCTTAAGAAGTGAGGGTTCCCTTAAAAGGCTTTAAAGGTGAGATTAGAATATAGCTTCCACAATGTAGAAAAGAAAATAACTATTCTTGATGGCACTGAGACAAACAATTCCCAATGTGTAAGGATTTTTTTTCTTTTTAAGGAGAAATTTCAAAGACACGTTTCCTTTGGGATAGGTGTCCACTCACACAATCTGCTGTTAATAGTGTTGAAATACTTTTTGTTGCTTACTTCCTGAGCTATGTCACTAAGTTATGAAATTCAGAACTTCCTTTTTCATAGAATGAGTTGATAATGCTTATTCTATGTCCACTTTAAAGATTGCCTCCCAAATAAGTAGATTTACTTGCACAGAATCACCGGAATGTAAGGATTTCTGCTTGTGGCACTGGCATTCCTTTAAAAGGCATGGGTAGTTGTAAGTAGCTGTCTTTTGCTTTTGTGTTTTTTTTTTCTTTAACAGTTTACTGGTTTTGATGTTAAGTAGATGTCCTCTGGGAGAGTCTCAGAAATATTTGAAAATCAAGATACACACAGTTTTTCTCATCTTGGCCTGTTGCTGATACGTGTGTAGATCTCTCTTGAAGAATTAGAAATCTGCAGGAGGCCAGGAACTTCTCTAGTAGCCTGTGACCAGACTTTTCTGTGCAGGAGTGAATCTGTGGTCTAGATTTGGTTTTTCTGCTGATATCACCAAGAAAGCTTGTTTCTTGCTGTTGTTGAGGACCAAGTCATCTGTCAACGTCCAAAGGCAGTTGCACTAAACTGAATTCTCATGGCTTGGGTGAGCAGCAGCAGAAGCAGAACAAGAATGTGTTGATCCGAGGCAGTTACCACTGCAAAGAGAAATAGAGGCTTGTGACCTTACTCATTGCACACCATGGACTTGTCTTCAAATTTGAACTTGGTTTCTGACATTTTCCTGACCTTTCCTTCCTATTTTTCTGTCACATGCAGTCTGAGAATAGTGATGATCTTCAAAATTATGTATAGGAGATGAGGGGTGAGAGTCACTATGGCCCCTCACATCGTTATCTTGCAGTGCATTGCCAAAGGTTTTATTTTCCTGGAAGCTAAGTGTAGGTAATACATTTACTAGAGTGCTCTTTAGGTATATCAACATGTGTTTATAGATACATTTCTAGATATCAAAATATAAAATGCACCCTAGCTGTTTAAAATGTAAGTACAGGCAGACTGGATGGAAAATATTTTATTGTAGTGCATATATACACTATATGTACACACTTGTATTAATTAAGGAACATTGAAATGCAGTTAATTATTCACTCATGCTGGTACTGCATTCTTTGGACTCATTTTTCTCACCAGTGCAAAGACAATCAAAATTTCAAAAGTGTCTCTAAAATTTTTTTTTAGAACAAGATTATTAGTTCTGTTTTGTGCACATGTGTCAGTCTTGCTTATTTCTCAGAATGTGCAGTCTTTCTTTGTAGGTGTGTCTTGATTTATGNAGAGCATAATATCCAACATTAACAGAACACACAAATGGGGATACAAGCATCATAACCTCACCCTAGGACAGCTGTTTATTTTCTTTTCCTTATCCTTATATGCAGTAAGCGCAATTAAAGGCAAATTATGAAAATCCTAGACCTTTCAAGGTACTGCAGTGACTCATGTGCTAATATTCTTCTGTGTTTCCTTGTAGCAAAATAATACAATCCTTGCAAGATCCCTCTTTGTTGCATTATATGTTAGTAGCAATAATAATACAAACCTTCACAAGGTGCTTGCTGCCAGCAATACTGTACAGCAATCAGCTGTACTGGGCTGATTACTTTTGTAGAAAATTATCTGAAATATAGACAACTTGCTGTATGCCTCTAGTACCATATATTTGTCAGGAATCCACCTGGAAGCCCTGTGACCAAGGCTCCCAGTATTCATCAAAATTTTCTAAACAGTTTCTGGCAAAACTTCTTTCTCCTTTATTTTTTCCCCCCCACAGCTGTGAAACTGGTTGCTTATTCTTGTGGGAGGAGGTAGACTGCAAAGAAATCTCTGAGCCATTGAAATATAAACAAAAATAAAACCCAGGAGTATTTTGAGTGGCTCCAGTGGAACACATACTTACTGTTGGCCTAAGTGGCCCTGTAAATTTGGGTTGTAAAAAAGCTAACTCTCTTGTGTGAGCTAGCATGGGAGGTGGGTAGAACTTTTAGGTTTTGTTGGTGTTGTCTTGTCAGCTATCAGTGAATCTTGTGATGCTGCTTCTCCTTCCTCTTGTCAGTGGAGCTGTCAGCTGTGGGCATGGAAGGAGCATGCTCCAAGTTTGCCTGATCAAATATCCTCCAAAATGAGGTTTTTTAGATGGCTTTGTGCTCAGTTGACCTGTGGAAGGAGCTTCTGGGTGGAGAAAGGCAAGGTGTACTGTAAAATGAATGTGGTGTTGTTCTGAGAACTGTTACAGACTGCCCAGAAATGTGCTTGTTTGGGTTGGATCTGGCACTGGTGTCTCTAGACCTTAGAAACCTCTGGCAAAGTGGTGCCTGATGAGTTTGGAAAGGAATTTAAATCAAATCAATGTGTATTATATGAGTGGATCTGCTAAATGCATTTCAAGAATTTTTTCTGCATTCTTTGCCACTAATAAGTTATCCACATGCAGTGGGCTAAAGCATGATGTAATATTTAGTACTGCTCAAATGCCACTGCTCCTGCTGTACCTCAGATTACCTCTGCAAAGACTAACTTCAAGTTCTGGAGTTATAACTACCTTTTTTCTTTCCAAGTTGGATTGATGAAGTATGAGAGCTTCCTGTATCTGCGTGGAGGAGACAAGCTTACTGAATACCCATAATGTCGTGAGTTACTTCATTGTGGTTGCATTGGTTTCTCTACATTTCCTTACTCTCCTACTGGTTTTGGTCATTACTGTAGGATAATTTATAGAAGAGGGAATGTACAGGTTATTCTTCTTCCAGCATTTCTATCTTTGTTTTGCCAGTTCTGTCCAAGAGCAGTCCTTCAGTTCCTGTGCAGGCTTTTCAGAAACTCTTTAGTGAAGCCTAAGGAGAAAGGAAAGGCCTGTGGCCACAGCTCCCACCCATGTGCTCCTCTGATGTTTGTTCTGCTTTCATTTGGAACTTAACTGGTAAATAAAAAGCACAGAACAGAACCCCTGGGGCTGGGTTCTTCCTCAGAGCTGGATTTAGTCTTGCACTGCTCAGAACCACATCCAAAGAGCTGTCTGTGATCTCTCTTTGAGCCTTGTGAGTCTGAGCTTTGGCTGGCTCAGCTGTCAGACGTTGAATGTCAAACCTAGGAGGCTGCTGCTTTTCCATGGAAACACTCTGTGAGATTGCAGAAATAATCAGGCACGTCTGCTGGTTGCTGTGCCCTATTGTTGGGTGCTTCCAAACAGTGAACTGAATTGTCCTACCTAGACAAACTGAGTTTTTAGCTGAAATCTGCTCTGTTTTTGTCATACCTCTTGCTTTTTTTCTTTCTTTTTTTTTTCTTTTTAATTGAATGCATTAGTGTGACAGCTTATTCTGCTGTTGTGAGGCAAGCCTCTTGATGTTGGCTTTCCATTTCTCTCTGTTCATGCACCACTTGCAAAGCCAGGTCCAGCCCTCTTGCTGCTGGGTAGGTAGCACCAATATGAGCTGTTTCATGCCTTGGATGTGCAAGGCCTGACTGCAGTGTGCTCTTGAGGGAGCCTGTGCAATCACACATTCTCCTTAACAATTCTTCTGTGCACTACATGTTGCTGTTGACATAAAAATAATTCAGTGTTTACAATGTAAAATTCTGTTAATTAGCTGTGTCTATATTATCAGCAGTTAGCAAGACGATTACTACAGGAAGGGGCTGAAATCTAGAGCCTTTCGATGGCTGGATTTTCTTGAAATTAGATTTTACATCATTTACTTTCCATAATACTTGAAAATTATATTCATCAATGTGCCTGGATAACTCTAGATATGCTTTAGTATTGGTTTTAGGAAGAAACAATATCTTTGCTGAAGGCAGTACTGATACAGCTCAGTGGGAGAGGTGCTATAAACTGCTTGGAAACGAAAGCAATTCTAGTTTACAGAATGTGTTTCAGTGTATCAGGCTGGTGCCCTGCCTCATCTGAAAATAACTATCTTTGGAGACATAACAGTGAAAGTCTTGTTTCTTATATTTCTGTAAATGGAAAGTTATTCTGGAGAACTGCCTAAGAGGGAAGGATAACTTCCAGGCTTGTGGACCAAACAGATCACTAAGGTGGCCTAGTAAAACTTCTGTCCATGTTTCTTTGATGTCCTTTAGTGGTAGCTGCCAAAAATAGACATCCACAGGAACAGCTGTTGTAACATTGGAGGAAGGATGGCTGCAGGGGATGGAGACAGTGTCACTGAGGTGGAGAGAAGGAGATAGCTCATCTCTCTGCTGCAAATCCCCTTCTGTAAACAGTAGCACTTTGGAAGGGAAAGGTTTAGCACCTGGAACACTGACATCATGTGAATCAAACACTGCCTGTCAGAACAAAAGCAAAACAGCTGCTCTTTTTTCCAAGCCCAGCACACAGCTCCTCTCAGGGCCCCCTGTGAAAAGAAAAATAAATGCCATAGTCTTGTTTGTTGTGGCACTGAGGAGCCTGAAATCGCTGGGGAAGTAACAGGAGTGCAGCCTGAGGTCTCCTTTTGCATCTTCAGAGCATTTATGCTTGCTTATGAGAATAGATGTATTTTTTAATGCTCTTAAAAATGTAGACATCCTGTTTCCCTTGAGGTGCACTTCTTCAGTACTGGATGACTTGGAACTAAAAGGGACACATGACCATTTTGTGCCCCTGTGCTTGGCACTGGTGGGGCTGCACCTCAAATTCTATGCTCAGTTCTGGGCCTTTCACTACAAGAAAGACATGAAGGTGCTGGAGTTGGGGAAGGGTCTGGAGCACAAATCCTGTGAGAAACAGCTGAGGGAGCTGGGGGTGTTTAGACTGGAGAAAAGGAGTCTCTGGGGAGACCTTATCACTCTTTACAGCTCCCTGAAAGGTTATAGCAAGGTGGGGGTCAGGCTCTCTCCCAGGTAACAAGTGACTGTCCTTCAGTTTGCACCAGGGATGATTTAGATTGGATTTTAGGAAAAATTTCTTCACTGACAGGGTTATCAAGCATTGGAACAGGCTGCTCAGGGAAGTTGCTGGAATCACCATCCCTGGAAGTGTTTAAAAAATGTGTGGATGTGACACTGGGGACATGGTTTAGTGGAGAATACAGCAATGCTGGGCTAGCAGCTGAACTCCATGATCTTGGTGGTCTTTTCCAACATAAACAGTTCTATGAGTCTATATTTATATTGAAGTTGATTTCTCTGTGGAAACAAAGGTGATACTATAATAGAGCAGATCAATGTTTTAATGTACATTGATTATACAAAAATGGAACAATACATTGATGCAATTACAATGTATTGTTTTACTTTGTCTGGCAGTAAATGTTGCAACTGCCAGGAATTACAATCCTGTTTCAGTAGTATTCTAAAAAATGGTATAACAAATGGGCAACAACTTGAAACCATGCGTGTGTGGGGCCTGGCATGTCACTTACTTAGATGTTGTGGTTGGTTTTAGTTAAAGATTTCAAATCTTATGCAGACAATGGTGACTAACTGCTGTCTATATACCTCATTCTAAACTCACATAACTTGTTTTGGGTGAATAGATTTTTAAGTGGTCATTACCAAAAAGACCCCACCCCACCCCCATCCAATTTGAAAAACATACATTTCTATAGTTTAGTTTCAGACTTCATCAACCTGAATAAAATGGCAGAATCTTGGTCTGTCAGATAGCAGCTGGGCCTGGAAAAGCTGAAGCACATGGTGTCATTGTTGTGAAAGACAATCCGTACAATGGAATTAGTTCAGGACACCGGATGTCAATATGTTCTTTATTTACCATTCATGTCTTCCAGCTAAAACCAGTTTACTCTTAAACTTCTGTCTCTGAGCCAAACAAGGAGAGATGATGAAATTTTCTTTTCTTTGTCCACCCCTCCTCAGAATCATTTTGGATGTGCTGTTTTCCTCTGTTCCTTTCAAGGAGCTTGAATAAAACTTTTGTCATGTGAACGGAAGATACTTTTTAAAGCGTTGATCCATATATGTTACCTATTCTTCTGTCAAAGATTGTAGTGTGTCCCATGGCCCCTTCCTTTGTGTGACGGCTGCTCCATGTAGTTAATTTTTTTTCCATTGTGCCTTTGTAAAATCAGACCTAATAATTAAAGAAATTCCAAGCTGAAATGGATTCTGACTGCTCTTGCCCTTCATTCTGCTAGCAATCCTCCTATAATGAGTACAGCTAGTTCTTGTTCAAGAACAGATGGTCTAAGGGTTTTTATGGTGTATGGAACAGGTTTTCCAATACCAAGATGGCTTATAATATTTCAGTAAACAACTTAATTTTTAAATACAAAGTTGGAATTAACATAAATCTAGAAAACTGTTTTGTAGGAGGCGTCCCTTTCATGATGGAAAAAAGACCGAAACTGAACTTGAATCCCTGTAATTTTGAAGTAATTTTGCTAAGAATTGTAATTGCTCCATTTTTAACCCCAGAAATGCATAAATGCATAAAAATCTCTAAGTACATCAAACCTAATTTCTGAGCCACTGTCTTTATTTTTAAGAGGCAAAAAGGAAATGGTGTTGCTGCCTTTCATGATTCTTTAATGCTGAAATTTTTTATTATTAACAATTGGCAAATTGAATAGGATACTGGTTTTTTTCCTTGCTTTATTTTACTGCTGTTGCTGATGGATAATTAGGATTGGTGTCCACATAAGCTTAAGAATTTTTTGATGATGTAAAGATTGCTTATTTAGAGGAAGAGAATGGATTGAAATTAGCAGCATGAGTCAGAATGGTCTACTAGTCCTGGAGGGCAAGTTGTCAGAGAGGGCTTTGTCCCACACCTTTCACCAGTATCCACAATAACCTTGTGAGTTCTGTGAGTTCCTTCTAAAATCTGGGTCCCCTTCAGCTTTCTGTGGTGGGGACTTTTGTGTTGATTTCGGATACTTCTGTGCTGTCAGCAGGGATCTGAAAAGCTTCCAATGGTAATGCACCAGCAGTTTAATAGCGGTGTCTCTTACCAATGTAAACTTCATTGGGCTTGCTGTGAAACAAAATAAACATCCTTGTGCAGCGAGGATGAAGAAAACTGAAAATTTGGGTGGGAGGAGAGAGAAAATCATAGAACTCCATGCCTGAAACCACTTGCAGAAGAAAACGTGTTTTTGTGATGGTGGGGTCCAGCTCAGGATTTTTCAGTCTTTTAGAGGAACAAAAGCACTTCTGCAGGACCAGCTAGAAGATTAAAGGAGAAAGGAAACCATTTTCCCTTCCTCAAAAGAATCGTTTGCTAGACCTATGTTAGCATGCAGGAACCTGAGGCTCAAATTTGGTGCAGCTTCAAGTAAAATTACCCAGTTTTTTGACACGCCATTAGTCATAAGCACTGAGTGATTTTGAGAGTGAGGCAGAGAAAGTTTGTGTGAGTCAAGGCTATTGTCCACTCAGTGTTTCAAACCTTAAATATTTTGAGACTGTGCAATTCATCAGTATTTAAAACCTTAACATGTTCTTTCAAAGCCCTTTTATTTTGCAGAGAAGATCATTATCGGTGGGATGTGAAAAGCCACTTCCCTTTTCCCTGCAGACATAATCAGTGGGAATTCTCTGAGCTGGTGCACACACCTTCACTGTAGGTGTGGAGCTGTGCGGGGTCTGGCCCGGTGAGAGCAGAGGTTTCAGGCACACCTTTGATATGGAAAAAAAAGGCTTTTCCAGACACGCCTCTCCTGGCAGTGCAGCAGAGACAGGGCAGTTTTGCCTGCTGCTGAATCAGCATTGATCTCGGCTGATGCAGAGCAGATAAGCCTGACAGAAGCCCTGAGACCAAAACAGAGGGTCTGTGCAATTCTTTTTGAGGAATAGATTATGGTATCTTGAGGGGAGCAATTTCAAAGTCCGGGAGATAGAGACCAGGCAGCAAACGTTTCCAATCGTGCTGAAATCAACCCCATCCAGGAGAAATAAGCCTGCCTTCAGAAAATCATTTTGTCAAGGGAAAACCAGCTCCCAGCGAATTTCCCCGTTTTAATAGCAAACAGAACTCGCGCTTAGCTTCACCTCCATCTCAGCGGGTGTTTCACCCCCTGCCCGCCGCGGGAACAGGCAGTGTCAAGGTTAAAGCTGGTCCCCAGCTTTTGTTCAGGTGCCGTGCCTGCCTGCGAAGGCAGGGCACCTGCCAGGCATGCCCAGTCAGCCCTAGAGCCGGCTCTGCTGCGCTCGGGCTTTGCGAGGCTGGAGCACAAAGAGCGCTTGTTGCCCCGGTCCCCGGGAGTCTCCCAGTGCTAGCACTAGCTGGGGAGGACTGGTTACCATGGAGGCTGCCATCTGTTCTCTCCCTGCTGGAATGTGATTATCCTCGCTGGGTTGGGAACCAGCAAAAGCAGGGGAGCGTGTGCTGTCGGCAATTATCTGCAATGGAGTGCGTTAATGGAAGGCTGGAATTAGCTAGCTGGAGGAGCACATAAAAGGATTTTACCAAAACTGTTAATGATTTCTAGCCAAGAGGAGCAAGCTTTTCGCAAGGTCGGTGCTAAATTCATTGTGTATGTAGGTAATTTTTAATTGATGTGGTGTCTTTAAGATTTGAGGATGGCAGCACCACGGAAATAATGCTTATTGTTAGGAGGGTGTGGGGGGATTGTATTTTAAGGATCTTCGTTTGTCTGTTGCAGTTCAAGCAGTTTAATCTGGGGTAGCTAAAGTAGTAAGTCAGAACAATAACTGGCCGAACTGACACAAATGGAGCAATCCACATCTCTCGTCTTTATGAAATGCTCTTTGCTGCCAGATCTGTTTGATTTACATGTCTTTTCACGCTGGTTGCTTTTTGTCTGAGTGATTTCTTTTTGGATGTGATACGTGTTTGGTTTTCCTACTGGCATGAAGGGTGAGACGAGGGGGAAATGTGTGAGCAGAGCTGGTGATACAATGGATGTTTAGGGTGTTTTTTGCAGTTTGCCCAAGGAGGCAGCGTAAGGGAGGCAGAATGCAGGAGCAGGTTTTCCACTCCTCGTTCCCACTCTCTCTCCCTCTTTCGAACTCACCAACTGACCAAACATTTTGGACTATTTATCTTATAGAGCTTAGTTGTATAAAGACTTGACATGAGTTTTCAGGATTCCCTGCAAATATTGTGACTGTTTTGATGGCTGGATTTAATATAAAGGGGAAAATAAAATTAAAGGTATATCCTTGTAAGGTTTTCTTGTCCTATAAAATACTTTTTTTGCTATGTTGCAGGAGCTGGGAGTATTAATTTTTTCCCCTAATATCTGCATGGAGAACATTTTAGTGCAACTCAAATAGCTGACTTAAATGAGGGACGTGAAAATTTTGCCCCCCAAAAATGCAAAATGTTGCTTCAGCAGATGTTTTTATTCACATATGGGCTTTCCCGTTTCAAATAAAGGTCTTATGCTGCATCCCTCTTTTCAGAACTGCCATTTTTATTTGGTGCAGGGGAGAATACTACTAGAGGCTGTTAATTAAAACTGTGTCAGTGCTAATTCAACCGCTCTGTCCTCTGCTTTTAAGCACTGAAAATGTCAGGGCATTGGAGTCTGGATGGAAAGTTACTGATAGAGTTAATAAGTCACGATTGCAACATATTTGACTAAGATAAATTTTTAACCTACAAGATGCTTTTCAAGTCTTGGTGCCTAACAAAAGTGTGTGTGGGAGGTTGAGAGGGTTTTTATTTTTTTGAGTACTTTAACTGTTTGTGGTGAATGAGCTTTTCTTGTGCTTGTGGGAAGCTGGTATATGTGCCTGAAGTCCTTTCAGACATCATGTAACGCTCTCATGTTGGTGGAATTGGGTGAGCACCCTTAATAAAAGCTGTAACAACTCGTAATTAAAAAAAAAACCAACCCTTTTTAAAAATTCCCTTCCTTCCCCAGAATTTAAATATTGCATTTCCTTTGAAGTTGATAATTTATGCAAAACTTGCTCTTAATGGGCTGCAGCGGACTTGTTCACACGTGCAAGTGCCAAGTCTGTAATTGCATTGTCAGGAGGAAGGGGGCAGATTGGCTTTTGTGCTTGGAAAGAGATTAGACTTTCACCCTTCAGGTGTTATCCTGGACCTGCCTGGAGTGAAGGGCAACCCTCCCAAGGTTATGCTGCTGTGGGATGTGTTTCTCTGCCCTGCTCTGTTTCGAGGAAGGCAGCTGCTGCCCACAGGATTCACTGTCACTGCGTGTGAATTCCTGTCTCGCTGGCAACTCTTCAGAGACAGCAACAATCCTAAGGGCAGGAAGGTAATGGCTTGTGTACCCTTTCTGGAGGTGATTTCTCCTGATTGCTAGCTGGGGCTGTGCTGAGGAACCTGTTTTCCCACTGCCTCTGCTAAACCTGTGTCAAGGATAAATAGGGGACTGCACATTCTGCGCTTTCCAGCTCTTCTGTTCTCATGAGCACCATGTAAATGTCCAAACAGTCTTAGGCAAACAACTTATTTTTTTAAATTTCTGTCTTGATTGGTCTATATATGTCTGTTGGATACTTATTTTATTATTAAATTTTACTTTAGGTCACTAGGTCAGTGTTGATTTGTGGATGCAGGATTTAAGGCTAGACACTGTTTAATCCATTTGAGCATCTGGCCTTTCATAGTAGACATCCCATTTCCATGTAAGAGAGGAACTGTTAAATGTCTGGTGGAAACTAATGATGTTTTTTTTAAATGGCTTTTTTTTGTTTTTAGTCTTAGGTAGATTATTACAAGTGGCTCTGATGTTTCTGCTTAATGCAAATAAATGATTGTCAATGTAATCTGCTACATGATCTCTTGAAGGAGATTTAGTCTAAAATACAGGCTTTGGGGACCAGCAGAGACAGTGGGTCATACTGAGTAGTGATTTGGTTGGGGTAATTTTAAGTGGATAAGCTAAACTTAGGTACATCATCTCACAATAAAAGGGCATTTTGAATGAACACTCAACTAAATAGTGTCTAGAAATGCAACCTAGTATATAATGAGCTCATAACAATCTTGTTTATAGTGTCTGTACTCACTAAGCTTTCAGGAAACTTGTCATTAAATGGTAAAATCCTGAGTCAATATATAGGAAAGTGGCTTGCGCATAAACGATCACAATTGTTTGCTTCAAACAGACAAGTCTTTCTGCTTTTCACTTGACACATGACTCTGGAATGCTGCTTGACATGACTTGGGTTTATTTATACATTGTGTTCAGGCTGCTGCTTGGTGGAGGTTTTAAATATGCTTCATTTTCAATGCACTTTATTTTTGCCATTTACTCGTGTATGGTGAATATTAAAACAAAAAACCGAAAAAGCTCACGCTCCTCACTGTCTCCTTACAGCAGCATGGCTGTTTCAAGGTTAAAGCCTGCAGCTCCCTCTGAACGGTCAGCTGTTGTGGAAAGTCCTGGTGCCTGTTTATAAACTGTTCTCTTTGCAAGTCCCATGGAATAAGGGAGTTCTCCAGCCTCTGGATGTGGGAGGATAAACCTGCTGACACAGGCACTGCTGCTGTTGGTCTGTTTGCTGGGCCTTAGTCACATAAAGTTGCTGCTGCTTTTTATGCTTTCTCTGGGTGGGGTCAAAATTCAGGCATTAACACTTCTTTTTCCCACGATGCTGGAAAGCACTGTACCAGATTTTACAAAACACCAAATTGGTTGAATTTGTTCTAAAGCTGATCACCATGCTAAACCTCTGCAGTGAGATGGTGAGTAACTAAATGGGAGAGACTGGCAGATTAATTATTTTTGTGAATTGTGGTAGGTTTTTTTAGCCTTTTCCAGAGGGGGTTGCATTTAGTACAGAAGTACGTCTGTCCTTCCTTGTGCTTCCACCTCGTTAAGGTGCCTAATTGAAGAACCTGAAGACTCAGAGGTGTTTTGCAAATAGTCTCAGAAAATATTCCTCCCAAGTAGTAATTGTTATTCAAAGTTGGAAGAAGAACAGGATGGGAAGAAATTACTGCATGCCAGCAACAGAATATCTTGAAGGGGAATTCTTTCTTCCTTTTCTTTTCCCCCCCTAGTTCATCCAGTTGCTCTTACTATATAATTAGCTGTTCATTTTAAGTATAAAAATACTACTTGGACTTATAAGAGCCATGGGAATTGTTTACTTTTTGATGAATATCTCAGCAAAGTAAGTCCTTGAGTGCATTTGGGAATGTGGAGCTCAGGACTGGAAGGAGCCATTTGGTCACTGAGGGATTTTTGTGTAGGATTTCCCCACTGCCACCCTCAGTCACAGGGTGCCTTACCTTACCTGCCATTTAGATGATCAGCAGGCTTTTCTTCTGGCATACTGCAAATCACAGACTCTTATGGTATGAGAAGCAAACTTTAAAGAGAACTTTAAACTCTGCTAAATGATGAAAAGTCAGTGTTACGCTATGCTTCAGAAACTGAACAAGAAAGATTGAGCTCATTGCCAGCGTCATGAGATCCCTGTCAGCACAAAACTCAAGCAGGCACTTTGAGACATGAATTCTGCCATCAGGATGATGCTTTCTGGGCTCAAGCCAGTCTTCAGTGCTTCGGATGAATGGTAACCCAGGGCAGCCAGATTTTGAATTGAGGGGAGAATAGCCTTCTAGTCCTGACAGATGGCTAGCAGAAGTGCTTTTTCAAGTAGAAATGCTTTTCCAGCTGCTGATCTTTGGAGGAACCTTCATGGCAAGTTTTTGTGTAGTTCTTCTTGCCTATCTGTAGACATTTTCTGGCTTGTGCCTTCTTCAGATTCTGTTTTTTTGTTGTGGTTTTCTCACTACCACAGATGCACTTTACCTTCATGGAAAACGGTGTAGGTGCAGCTAACCCTGATATGAAACAGTGTTGTGACTTGTCTGTGCCACTTCTACTTGTAGTAACACTTACCAAAAACCAAAACAAAATCCATGTTCACCTGCTCAATTAGGTGTTGGTGTGGTTTATAGTTCTAAGTATATTTTAAATTTTTTTTAGCCAAGATTGAAGCAAAGATTTATGCAAACCTTTTCAGCAAAGGCTCACAACTTGAGGATTGAGGCTGCAGAAAACCTGAATTGCAGACTTTTCTACAGCCAAGGGATTTGTTTTGAAGGCATGAAGTAGTGCCATGGGTGGTGTGGTGTATTTCCTGGAGAGGTGTTGAACATAGCTGCTGTTTGAGTAGTAGAGGGAAAACTAACTCAAGAGATTGTAATAATACTTTAAAGAACAACTTGATTCTTTAATGAGTCATGCCTGCAGGGCAAGGCCTGAACTTCTCACCTGGAATTTTTCTTCATCTTATCTCCTCCTCAGTATCGGCATCCTTTGTGTTCTCCTACACTGCTGTCCTATTTTCTACACAAGCCAATATTTATTTATTTTTTATTTTCCTCCATTTCTTAAGGAGGTCACTGATGCTCAGGAAGATGAGTGAAAGAATGATGTGGCTTTTTGTGATTCAAAATGGTTTTTTTGGCTTCCCATACCATGCTTGTAGCAGTTACATTGAGATTGAGACAGAAAATAAATAACTTATGCTCATTTTACTTGTTCAGTGTGGCTGAGTATTGTTCAGCTCTCTAAAACATTGAAAGGCTTCACAGGTTATGTAAGATTACCTGTTGCCTTTCTTTAAAGATCCTGTGCCACTTTTCTCTACAGCTGAAATAGTTCTCTGGCAGCTCTATGTGTCACAGCAGTTTCCAAGACTAATTTTGATGTCTGTTCTCTTCAGTAGCTCTTGTTCACGCCATTGCTTGGAACCTTATGTTGCTGTTATGACTTGGCCACCCACTAGAATGTAACTGGCAAATGTTTTAGTCCCTTGGCTTGTCAAGATTTCTGTGTGTAAGTCAGTTTCAACTGTGGAAGCTGCTACAAACACTCTTAAAGATAGCTGCTATAAGTCAAAATAAATTCAAAGGCTCAGTGAGGGAATTAGAGCTTTGCCTGAGAACTGAAACACAACACTTAAAATCTAATATGATGAAATACTCACAATTAGCAGTGTGAGCACTGTTTGCCCTCAGTGAAGTCAGCAATGCTGCACCCCTCTGTTGTCTGCTAGCATCCTGTTATTTTGGGGAAATGCTCATTTTAAAACCTTAGTCTGGAATACTGTAGATGAAGAGACTTGCCCTCGAATTTTGCCCACTTGCTCTGCAAGCTGTGGCCTGGCTACGTTGTAAGAGACTGAACATTTGTGTGTGTGTGTGTGTTTATAAAGCTGATTTGATTGATTTTAAAATACAGCCTTTCTAAATTAAATTTTCCAAGTTTGTCACCGATTTTACTGGTCTTATTCCTGGTGTTTCTCTGGTTTGCCTGAAAATATTCCAAAATTTTCCCACTGTTGAAAAATTCTGAAAACTGTAGAATGCTTTTTTAGTTGCTGCTTAACACAGGACCAAAACTTCAGATGGCAGCTGAGGTGGTTTTTTTGTGTATGTGTGTATTCCATGGAGTGACCTCAGTTTATAAGAGCAGAAGTGTGATATTCCCTCAATCTGATACTAAACATTTTCAGTGCAAAACAATGCCCAGGACACAGTCATGATGAGAGGGAAAAGCCTCTCA
>VYZP01018825.1:30088-53568 GCA_013400635.1 Hypocryptadius cinnamomeus | reverse complement strand
GGGGTCTGTGGGATGGGGTCTGCAGGGTGGCCTGGCCACAGCATGGGACACCAGTTCTGGCTGCTGGGGTGCGAACAGACTGCCAGGTGTGGGGGGTATGGGACCAAAGCTCCACCCCAGGCCCAGCTCTAACCTGTCTCCTCTAGCCCTGCTGCCAGCTCTGAACACATTAATCCCTTTCCCCTTGCTCCCATCGCAGAAAATGAAGGGCCCCGAGGTGATCAGCTTCATAGAGCAGGGCAAGCGCATGGACTGTCCCCAGGAGTGCCCAGCAGAGATGTACTCCCTGATGCAGCAGTGCTGGACATACAGGTGAGCATTTCACCATGGTGCCAGCTCCACCAGAGTCACCAAATCCCAGAATGGGATTGGAAATTTGGGTTGGAAAGGACCTTAAAGCCCATCCAGTCCATCCCTGTGCCATGGGCAGGGACACCTTCACCACACTGTTTGCATGCTGACAACACAAAGCACATGGTGTCTCCTGCCTTTGTTTGTGATGATTCCCCAGCCCAAGATGATTTTTTTATTATCAGACCCCCTCCATCTGCCTGTGCCAATCCTGGAAGATCCCCAAGTGTCTGTATCTTTGACCCTCTCTGTCCCTGAAAAGTCTCAGCTGCTGCCTGAGCCCTGGCACAGCCAGACTGCTGCTCTCCCCCAGGGTCTCTGTGTGTTCTCTCATTGCATCAGGCCAACTTTGTCCTCTCTGATGACTTTCTTTGTTCCTCTCTGCCCTTGCAGATGGGAAGAACGTCCAGGATTTGTGGCTGTGGAAAACACCATCCGCTCCTACTACTACAGCATTGCTGCCAAGCCCGAAAATGGGCCAGACACAGGGGACAGGGCCAAAGCAGCTCTTCCTTGAGACTCCTTCTCTGCTCCTCCACCTGCCCTGAATGGACCTGGAAAGGCTCTTTGTGAAGTTTTGCTTTAATCTCTCAAACTCTCCTCAGCAGCTGCGGAACTGAGGAAGAGGAGGACGTTGGTGTCCCCACGGACAGGGACACCCAGCTGTGCCCCCCAGCTCCTCCAGTCTGACCCAGCCCAGGAGCACAGACTGTCAGAGTCCTTCCCACCCCATTCCAAAGCTGTCCCAGGACCCCAGAGCTTTGTGCCTCCCAGGCTCACTGAGGATGAACTGTGTTGGCTCCAGAAAATCTGGATTTTTCCAGATGCCTTAAGAAACAATGCTTTACTAGGAAAACAAGTGCATGTTTCTGGTGGGGTTTGCACGGGGTGGGACACAGCACAGGGAGCCACCTGTGGTGGTCTTTTCCCCTTGGATTAGGGCAAGAAGCAGCTGGTTTACAACTGGGATGGGGAGGAGCAGTGGGACAGAGCTGGTCCCACTGGTTTCTACCCCTGCACCCCCTGCCAGCACAGAGCAGGTGTCACCCAGCCCTCCAAGGTGGCTCCCAAACAATTCCAGGACCAATCCCTCAGCTCCTGGATCCCACCTGGCCCCTCTGTGCTGATGAAATGTTGTTTTTCAAGCTTAAAAACTGGTCATCCTATAAATAAACTATTCCATGTTCTGAACATCCCATGGCTTGGATCACTGAACTTTGAGAAATGCTGGCAACTGCTTCAGGCTTGTTACCAAAAACCCCCAAACCCATCAGGATAAGAGAACCCTCCAATGCTGCATTTTTAGTGTTAGAAAATTGCTTTATTCTCAGCTCTGGGTGTGGATGGGGCTGACAAAATCCCAGCCTCCACACAGCCCCCGATCCAAAACCTCCTCACCTTTTTATACATTTTTAGCAAACAAAGCAGTGAATGTTCATTGCAGCATATCAAGGTTAGCTCAACAAACTTTACAGTTTTAGTCATTTTTCCAGGCTGTGTTCCCACAAAAGGAGCTTTGGTATATGCTAAGAGTAATTTAAGACTAACACATTGTCTATAATTAATATATTGGTTATGATTAACTAACTAAAGCTTATTTTAATAATTTTATCATTTCCAACAGGCTGACAAGAAAATAAATGCAATTTCCCTCTATTAAGCCAGGATTTCCCTCCTTGTTGCTTCCCTTGCCCAACCTGGCAATATTTGGGCTGGTTTTGCTGCACAGCTGGAAGGTTTTTGGCATGTTTTCTTGCAAAAAAAATTGCTCAGCTGGGTGTGCAGTGGATCCCAGCTGCCCCCAGTGCAGGCGATTGGCCGTGGTGGGGGCTGTGCTGCAGAGGACAGAGAGGCTCTGAAGGCTGGGACAGCGGAGGAAGGAGGTGGTGGGAGCCCTGCGATGCAGCGAACACAAGAATTTATCTCTCACCATCTCCTGGTAGTTAAAGCCACAGAGCAGCTCCCCCCCAGCACCTTGTCCTGGGGGAAAATAAACAGCCTCAAGCCAGGGCATAGCCAAAAGCCTCGCTGAGAGTGGGATTTGGGCTGAAAACAAATTTCTAGGGAGCATTTAGATAATTAACCTTATCAACATCTGAATTAACCTCTGTCCCAGCATTCACTGAACCAGGTTTGGTGTAAAAAAAGTGCTAAATTTCCTTGTTTAGACAGAAGCCTCCAGAGACACCAACTCTTCACATGGCATTTTCTCTCTCAACCCCATCCCCTTGTCCTGAATGTTGAACTCTGCGTATATGATCCCTCCCAGCAGAGAGGAAAACAGGTATCTAGGATAACCTGTCTTGTTCCTGTTTGTTCAGTCACTTAGTGCAGAGACAGGAAAAAATTCTCCTGTCATGTTTTCCTCCCAGAGAGAGCAGCTCTTTAGCTGGAAAAGAGAAGGCTCAATGTGTTTACTACTTGAAAGCCACTGCCAAAACATTTTGTTTAGACTTTGTTTTCAAAACAAATCCATTTTCTGGTTTGAAATGGTTTCTTGCAATAAATTTTCAGTCCACTGGACGCTGCTATTTTTTTTTTTTCCCCAAACAGGGAAGGAAAGCACCAGAGAAGTATTCCCAGAGAAGCTTCTGCTTTAGTTGGAGACAGCTTTGAGTTTATCCATACCCTGACAGACAGGACATAAATCCTTGGGATTATGCCAGAGGACCAAGGGAAAGGGTTTATCCTGCCTGGGCTGGGGATGGTTTGGGCTGGAAGCTGTTCCAAGAGCATTGGAAAATATCAGGAGTTGCTGGAAGGGGAAAAAGGAGTGAGACAAGGAGGACCTGAAGTTACAGGGCTCCTGTGAATCTTTGTGATTCCTGCTTTTGGGATGTGCAGGGTCTGACAGTCACCCCTGATGGGAATTTCCTTGGAATTGAGGCCCTGATCATCCCCACTGCCGTTCCAGAGGGGCTCAGCCCCCTCAGTGGGAACATCTCCAGGCTCTGCAACCTCTCTCTGCCATCCACAGCAGGGATTTATCCAGCCCTGCCTCTCTCCCTGCTCCCTGCTGCAGGTGGAACACCCTGCTGGACCTGCAGCCCCTTCCCTGTCTGACCCCAGGGGTCTGGGCTTGGATAAGAGCTGTGTCACTGATAAAGGCAGCAGCTGGAGAGCACAGACTCACAGCTCTGTGGCAGCTGCTGCTCTTCCAGAAACTTCCCCAAATCCTCTCTTTCCTTCCTTCCCTCCTTCCCTGCACTCATCCATCTCCCTCTGTTTTACCCAAATCTTTGGAATTTTCCACTCTCTGTGTTGTGAGGGAAGGGATGAACTTCACCTCCTGAGTGCCCACAGCAATAACGTGACAGTGCTGGCACCCATCTGATCATCACTGTGACACCTCACCACATCCCCCAGCCTGATCTAGCTCATCCCAAATCATCTTATCACCAGCACACCTATCTTATCACCAGGACCCCTATCCTATCACCAGAACACGCTGGTTATCAGTTGTACACAGCACAAGTACAAAGTGACCTTTCCATCCTTCTCTGGTTTTGCTCAGCAGCACAAAAATGGGACCAAAACCAGCTCTGGGCTCCCTGACCTCTGTTTCAGAGCCCTGAGGAATTCCCTGAACCCACAGAAAAGGAGATTTTCCAAGCTATTTTCCCTTCACACACTGGGCTGTTCCCTCCTTGGCCAGCAGTGAAATGTCTGGCAACAATGAAGGCACAGAGAGCTTTGGGCCTGCCAAAAATACACCTCCAAATCTCACATTTCTCCATGGAATTCAGGTGAACCTCTGATCCTACACTGTCCCCTCCTCTCCCTGCAGGACAGGAGATCATCTTGTTCCTAAATCTGTCAGAAGGATGTGAGGCAGGGAAGGGTCTGACTTCTCAGGGGTTGTCAGTGGTCTGGAAGAAAATCTCGTGTCCACCTTTGTTCGTTTTCCTACTTTCCCCCCCTCCTTTTTATATTCCAAGGCTTTCCTAGCTCAGAGCAGCCAAACCACACCCAGCACAACCTTTGCATCCATGGACTGAGCCATGGCCACCTCTGCTCTGCTCCGCTCCCAGGAGATCCCACCTGGAATTCTCTGCACGGTTCTGGTGCTCCCAGCATGAGAAGGACACAGAACTGTCCTTGGAACAAGACCAGAAGAAGTCATGAAGCTGACAAGGGGACTGGAGCAGCTCTGGGTGGTGGGGACAGGCACTGGGACAGGTCCTGCAGTGAGCCAGGAGGTGCAGAGAGCATCGATGACACCCATGTCACAAAGAGAGATTATTTGTGTCCCTAACTGCCACCAGCCAGCAGAGACAGTGACAGTGGTTTCAGCAGCTGATTCTCTGGGCTGGTTCTTGTGGCCATCACCAATGAGCTTTGGCCACTGGGAGATGTGCCCAGGTGACAGTGCCTGGTGTCCCCCTGGCCTCCTCAAAGCCTCTGCTCTGCTGAGGTGGAATTTTGGGGCCTTGTTCTTACAACCTGGAGGATTTGTGGTTACCCAGGAATTTGGCTCTTGATCTGAGGTCCCCTTGGGTCCCATCCTGCTTCTCTCCTCCACTTCTGGGCTCTCCCTACCTGTGACCTTCAGCTCTCCCTCCTGTGACCTCCAACTGTCTTTCCTGTGACCTCCAACTCTTCCTACCTGTGACCTTCAGCTCTCCCCCCTGTGACCTCCAACTCTCCCTCCTCTGCCCTCCAACTCTGCTCTCTGTGACCTTCAGCTCTCCCTCTTGTGACTTCCAACTCTTCCCCCTGTGAGGTCCAACTCTCCCTACCTGTGACCTCTGACTCCTCCTCCTGTGACCCCCAGCCTGGGCTTGTGGCTCTGGGCTAGCCTGAGGGATCCTCAAACTGAGCAGAGAAATAATTGTGTGTCAACAGGTTAAAAAACGCCTTCAGTAAATACATTTTGATGTTGAATCAATCAATTAAATTAATCTACAAAGTCATTGCTGACGGAACCTCCTTCTCTTTGCTGCCCTGGCTCATCCATCAGCTGGGAAATGCTGTGGCCACAGCTGCAGGGTGTGTGGGGAGGGGGTTGAGCTGGCAGGGTTTGAGGGCCCATCTGAGGACCTGGCCAGGCCTTGCTTTGTTTCCGCCGAAAGCTCTGATGGAATAAAAACCTTCCCCAGAACTCTTCGGTTGGGCCTTGTCAGCGTTCTCAGGTGGAAAACTCTTCTGTTGGAAAATTCCTGCCCAACCCAAGTCATTTATTCCTGGGGTCAGGGAGTGGGTGTAGAGCACGGTCCTAGCAGGGCTGTGGCACTCCCCACATCCTTTGACGTGATGGAAACAGGGATGTGGTGGAGCAGATCCTTCCCCAGATCTATAAAATCCACGTGCCACATCATCCTGGGCAAGATTTTGACCATGTGCCTGTGAATTTTGGGCAATAGACTGGAATGACAAATAGTCAACAGCCCTTGACCTAAAAAAGAATAAAAAATCCTGTCAAGGTGAGAAGCATGTGAGGTGAGAGTTGATATCTGCTTATCTTCTCCCAGGGATAGGATGAGAGGAAATGGCCTCAAGCTGCTCCAGCTGAGGTTTAGATTGGATATTAGGTGGAATTTCTTCATGGCAAGGGTGGTCAGGCACTGGAAGGGGCTGCCCAGGGCAGTGATGGAGTTACCATCCCTGCAAGTCCTCAAAAAACCTTTGAGTGTGGCACTTGGGGACACAGATTAGTGGTGACCATGGTGCTGTTGGGTTGATGGTTGGACTTGTTGATCTTAAAAGTCTTTTCCAACCTTAATTCCATGATTCTCTGTGGAATTCTGTGACCCTCTGATTTATCCCTCTGCCTTTCTTGCTCCCAGAGCTGTGATTCCAGAAAAACACAGTTAATCCTTTGGGAATTGGCCTCTTTGTTGCACAGCAATGCCTCAACGTAAAATAAACATTTACATTAATAAATATTAATAAATTAATAAATAATGTAATAAATAATTTGGTAAATAAATCAGTTAGTTTGCAGGTTTTAGTACATTTTGCTTTACTGTAGCAAATCTCACAGAAAATGATGATTTTATTTGCTATTAAGAAGCGCCTGTTCAAGAGACACCTTCAGGAAGGAACTCAAGATGTCTGTGGTAAAAATGTAAGGGAATCACAAAAATAAGGGAATCACAAAATCTCCTATCTTGCTCCAGCTTTTTAAATTGAAAATTTAACTGGTAGATATTCACCAAATTAAAAGGAAAAATAAAAGTACTGATTGGAAAAAAAAGTGGTTGCAATGATTAATAAAAGATAAAGCATCTCCTCCAACCAGTGGAAAAGGGGAAAGTATTTTCTTTCATGTGTTTTTGCTTCTACAAAGAAGAGAAAAAAGGATGGAAAAAGTGTCTGATGCACCAAAACTGGGTTAAAAACAGACACAGGAAGACAGATATCGAATCCTGCCAGCAGATCCCCAAATTCAGCACCCATTTTCCCAAATGTGAAGCAGCAAAAACTCAGCAAAGAGGAAAAAATACTGTAGAGAAGGCTGAGAGCTGCTATTTAGGGCAGCCTGTTTAACACCCCAGGTCTGTGCTGGCACAGTCAGAAAAATCACAACTGAACTGACACTGGGAGGAGCTGCAAAGACACAGCAAAGGTGGAAAAGGGGCAGAACAGCTGCTGAGAAAGAGCAGAAATAATGACACGGGCTCAGGTACTGAAAGTGGAACAAAAGGAGGAATTTTTGGGGTAGAATATAAAAATCTACTCACAGACAGAGCAGGGAATTGAGCAAAGGGCAGTGGAGCCTCAGCACAGGGAATATTTCAGAGGTTATTCCAAGTATAAACTACAGGAAGCAGGTTTTAAAGGGAATATTGAATTTTACTTTGCCATGTTTCATTCTGATTTCATGTCAAATCATCTGGTTTACCTCTGTTACTTTAACTTTAGAAATGAACAAAAAAATCTCTCCTCTAGGTTTTCTTAATTGGCTTTTCTAAATCAAGGGTTTGGTTGTAGCCCCTAATCAAGAATTCTTCATTAGGATTTAGGGATTTTTGACCTTTTTTCTCTGGCAGTAGAACAGGCAAAGGCCATTCCACTGAAATGGGTCACATTTGCCTCCACATCCAATCTGCTTTGCCCTCAGGGATCAGAGCCCATGAGAGGATGGAGAAATCCAGCTGGACAGGATGGAAATGGGAGCTCACTCTGCTGGAGAAGGACACTCCTTCCACAGCTGTCCCTTGGTCCCTGGGACCAAGATGGAGCAAGATGCCTCTACACAGCCCCAGGCTCAGGAAAACCAACGTAAGGGAAAATCAGATTCACAAGCAGAGTTAAATGGAGAGGGAATGAAGTGAAGGGAATTTGTGGAGGTCATTCTTCCCAGCAAGTCAATGGAAGGAGGATGTCAGTGTTCCCTTGGAGCAGTTTCCAAAGGACAATGCCACTTAGGGCAGATTTAATCCTCATTTTCCCTTCTGGTATTTTTGAGTTGGAGCCTTCAGAGTGGGGAATGACATCCCCAGGGCTCCTGGAAATTGTCAGGTGTGTCCTGGCGTGTGGAGGAAAGGTTTTGTGTGTCTGAAGTCACCCAGGCCCGTGTGTCCTGCACACAGGGACAGAGCTGGGACTCTGCTGGCACGAGTGGTTATTATGAAATCATGGAATGGTTTGGGTTGGAAGGGACCTTAAAGTTTATCCCATTCCACCCCTGCCATGGCAGGGACACCTTCCACTGTCCCAGGCTGCTTCAAGCCCTGTCCAGCCTGGCCTTGGGCACTGCCAGGGATCCAGGGGCAGCCACAGCTGCTCTGGGCACCCTGTGCCAGGGCCTCACCACCCTCACATTGTTCGTGCCCCTTTCTGCAGCACCTTCATTCTTGTCTCCCCAAATTCACAGCATCCCTTCTGCTGGGGAACAGCCAAGGGGACTCCCTGGGAATCCTGTGGGTGGGAATAACCTAGTGAAAACCCCTCTGCTCCCAAAGCTGCTGCAGTCAGGGAGCCACAGGGCTCTTGTGCTGCCCCATTCCCTGTCCAGGGGTGGAAGGGAATCATCCTCCAGTGAGTAACCAAGGAGTAAAGTGCTGGCACAGCCTAGCCCCGGGGTGACACCGCAGATGTCACAGTGGTTTCATCCCAGGAGCTGCTGCCAGCCCTCAAACAATGGCTCAGGCGTGACAGAAGGGACCAGGGAGCTTTCCAGCCCCTCAGGCCAGCTATTCCCCAGGGATGGGTCCTGTCAAAATCCTGAGCACACTGTGCATGCCAGCAAATCCATCCCAATTCCAAAACCACTCCAATGTGGAAGAGGCTTTACAGCCACTTCTGGGAGCCAGAGAGAAGTTTGAGAAGAGGATCCATGTTTACTCCTGAAAGAATTTTCTACCAAGGTCATTGACATAGAAACCAAGAAAGAAAGAAGGAGAAATAAGAGAAACCTGCAACTATTCCAACAAGCACTTTGTTTGTCTCTTGTAATCAATGAGTAAAGTGTAAACTTAGGAGTTTTGTAGGAATGTATAAAAAGCATGCATGCTAGAATAAAAACAGTTTGAAGCCTTCTGAAAATGGAGTGTGTTGCATTGTATTGTCTCTGTCTCAACTACGACACTCCAAGAGCACAGGAGTGGGAACCCAGCTCAGTGTTGGATCATCCCTGCAGCCCAAACCCAAATCCCCTTCCCCAGCTGTGTGGATGTTGAAGGTCCCTCTCCAGTTCTGGCTGAGTTTCCTTTTCTCCTATGGCAGCAACTTTCAGAGCTTTTTCCTACAGGATAGGCTTTGCTTCATTTAGGATAAAATGTTATTAAAGCCCTGCAGGAATTGGCAGGATGTGCTGAGGAGCTGCAGACAGGCTCTATTCTTCTGGGCAGCTGGGCTGGGTGAGCACTGAAAATGCCATCGTGGCACTTCCTAGTCCCTCCCAAAACACAAATAATGCCTTCTTAACTCAGTGAAATGTTAAAATAAAGGTAAAAAATTATAAACCCCAGCTGAGCTGGACTCAAGGTGGTGGCAGAACAGTGATTTGGTTTTGGGGGTTCAGGGCAAAGGTGGTGGAGGAAGGTGAAGTGGTGAAGAAGCACAGAGGGAGGAAAGCCCCTGGTGCTGGGCTGTGGTGGCTCCTGTGGGCACTGGGTGAGCTGAGGGTTTGGAGATGAGGTTCAGATGCCACATCTCAGCAGGAAAGGTGAGACCTTGTTGTAGTTGAGATGGAGACAATACAAAGCAACACACTCCATTTTCAGAAGGCTTCAAACTGTTTTTATTCTAGCATGCATGCTTTTTATACATTCCTACAAAACTCCTAAGTTTACACTTTACTCATTGGTCAGGAAAGACAAATAAAGTGCTTACTGGAATAGACAGTTGCAGATTTCTCTTATTTCTCCTTCTTTCTTTCTTGGTTTCTATGTCAACGACCTTGGTAGGAAATTCTTTCAGGGGTAAACATGGATCCTCTTCTCAAACTTCTCTTTGGCTCCCAGAAGTGGCTGTAAAACCTCTTCCACAAGATCTGACCTTGAAAAGGAGCATCTGAGCCCTGCCTTGAGTTAGGAGGGGAAACAGAGCAGGACCAAATGATCTGAACCACAAAACTCCCCTGGGGGAGGTGGGAGATGTTTCTGCAGAGAAAAGTCTGGTGGTGCCACAACTTTGTGGAGCTGCTTTGAAATTCTCAGCTCCTGGCAATGATTTTGTCAACAGAAAACAGAAAAACTGGTTTGGGTTTGGAGAATCTTTCTTTGCAGCCTTTGGAAGTTTTCTTCAAACAATACATCTGGGAAGCAAAGGGTATTTTGGGGTTTTTTTGGCTGTGATGTTTTGATTGTCCAAGCTGGAAACCACTGGGGAGAGGGAGAACAACTGAGGGTGGTTCCCCAACTGCTGTTATGAAATTCAGTTTGAATTGAAAATTGAGGGTTGCTGTGGAAAATTCTCCTTGGTGAAAATTCAAATTTCTGTGGAAAACCTGTTTTGAACAAAATAATTTCTTTTTCATGACAGACTGCCCAGTGATTAAGTTACCTGATCCCTGAAAATCTGAAATGCAGGAAATCTCCTTTTACAGCTGGATGTCACGGGCTCATCCCTGTTCCCTGCATTTCCTTAAAATCACTGTATTTCCTTAAAAATGCTTTTTATTCCTCTTTTCACAACAATCCCTTTTAAATGTTGGATTTCAACTCCAGTTTTTGGAGCCAGCAAGGATCTTTATGTCACAATCTCATTCCTTCATGGATAAAAACCATTTCTTGCAAAATTGGCATTTTCTGAAGGAAAATGTCTATATTGCCAGACAAAAAACCAAACCAAAACAAAACCAAAAAAACCAAAAAAACCCCCAAAAAACCTCCCACAAACAAACAAAACCAAAAACCAAAACACCCTTAAAGCATTACGTTAAATTGTATTGTATTATATTATATTGCCAATAAAAGGATGACAGGCTGTGTTTCTTCTTCTTAAGATAAAAATCTAAAATAGCTCAGAACCTTACAAAAGTCTGTTTCTCTCCATTCACTAGAAGGGCAATCTTACAGGATCTTTCCATATGGAGAAACCTCTCAGGAGCAGATATCTAAAGTTCAGTGCAACCAGGAGTCTCCCAATTCCCACTTTTGGGAGCAGTAAGAGAGAAGAGTTACCTCTAGAGCCCAGCCCTGATTTCCTGGGAAAAAGGATTCTCTCTCTTCCTTGCTCACACTCATCCTGTCAGAACCAGTGTAANAGGTGTCCCTGCCATGGCAGGGGTGGCACTGGATGGGCTTTAAGGTCCCTCCAACCCAAACCATCCTGGGATTCCATGATCAATCCAGTGAGGCTGATCATTATTACCTGGCAGATTTTTCCTTGCTGCTCCTGTACTGGCAGCACCAGGATCTTCTCAGCTCTTTTCCATCCTGCAGGAATGCAGGGACGGAAGAGCTGCCAGAAGTGTAAAACCTGTGCACACCTGATTACAAGGAACTGGCTCTGCTGAGCGCTGGGTGCAGTGCAGAGAAGAAGAAATCCCCCTGGGCTTTGCTGCCCCTTTCCCTCTTTGTGCCCCTGCCAGGACCCTCTGACACCTGCTGGACACCAAACAGGACCTGGGCTGCACCCAGAGTGGGCTGGAAAAAAAGTGGAATATTTCATACTTGGGTTTGAATCGTCCCAGTTGCAGAGGAAGCTTTTATTCACAGAATGATGGAATAGTTTGGGTTGGGAGGGAACTTAGGGATCATCCAGTGCCACCCCTGCCATGGCAGGGACACCTTCACTGTCCCAGGCTGCTCCAAGCCCCATCCAGCCTGGCCTTGGGCACTGCCAGGGATCCAGGGGCAGCCACAGCTGCTCTGGACCAGGGAGAGGTGCTGTGACCCTCTGAGCTGAGGAATTCAGAGGAGGAATTTAATTAATTGGAATCAATTCATCAAGAGGGGCTGTCTTTAGCACAGATTTGCTGCGTCCCAACAGCTGATTTATCAACAATGAAACATCTCAAAACCTCAACCAACCCTATTTTTTCATTCCACTCTCTGTTGCCAATCTTGTTTAAATTAAGACTCAAATTGAGACTGATTTTATTTTTACGGCTGCATCCACCAAGCCCTTCTCACCTTCCTCCTCTTCCTCTCCGTGTCCCACCCCACGGGGGTCCCGTGCCACCCTCAGGGTGCTGCTGTCACCTCTCTGGGGCTCCTCACCCTCTCCTGGGTGACTCCAGTTGGGCACAGAGTCCTCCCCTCGCTGCCAGCTGCCTGCAGATGTTGACGGGAAGCTCGAAAGCAGCGCTGCTGCTGCAGGAGCCACCTGCCACCCCCCCTCTGTCCCCGCGTGTCACCGCCTCTTACGTAACGCGACATCGCTGCAGCTTCCCCGGGGCTGCTCATGCAGAAACAAACAACAAAAAAAAAAAGTGGAAAAAAAAAAAAAGCAGAAAAAAAAAGCCAAAAAAGCACCCAGGGCCATGTGTGGGGGTGCGGGGCTGTCACAGGGGCGGGAGGTGAGGGACACTTGGGGACACGTCCCCCTCTCGCCCTGCCCGGGTGGTTGCAGGGCTTGGTGCCATCCTCAAGGTAAGTCCTGCCAGGTGGGGCTGGGGAGCCCCTGGGATTGGGGCTCTTCCAGGTGTTGGGGGGCAAAGGAGCCGTGCTGGGTTTGTCGCCAGAGCCCCGGGGCTCTCCTGGGATGGGGCTGGCTCGTGGCAGGAAAATCGCTGCTTTTCAAAGTTTTAAAATTTTTTAAATATTTGAAAATATTTAAAATATTGAAAACATTTTGTTCATATTTTATATATTTATATTTTACATGTTACATTTTATATTTTATATTTTGCACTTAATATTTATATTTTATACATTTTATAGTTCATATTTTATATTAATATTTTATATTTTGTTCAATATTTAAATATTTTTCATATTTTTCATATTTTTTCTTTCTTTTAAAATCTTTTTATATTTTCTCCGCGCTTTTTCCTTTCCATATTTTGAAGTCTTTTTCTAACCTCTTTTTTTTTTCTTTTCTTCTTTGTCACTACTTTCTTTTTTCTCTCTTTCCCTTTTTCTCTTTATTTTCCACCCTCTTTTTCTCTCTCTCCCCCCTCTTTTTATTATCTCTTTCCATTCTCTGTTTTCCCCCACCTGTCCCTGAATTTCTGTCTCTAAACTGGCACCCAGCATCCTCCCTCCCTGCCACCTGGATTCACAAATATTCATTGTTCTGCCATGTCCAGTATCTCCTTCCCTAATTTCTTTTCCCATCCTCAGATCGAAATGCTGATATTTGTAGATTTTTTTCGTATTATTCCACTTTATTTTCCTCATTGTCAAAGCTGGACACTTTTGCTGCCTCTTCTTTCCACTGTGCTTATTTGAGCAGCCAGAATTGGTTTGGATTTCAATGAAGTTAGAGATTAAATAATTACTCTGTTGATAAAAACCTGCAAAAATGACATTTCTTGGGTCTTCCCAGACTAAAAGGTCTTAACTGGGCACCCACCCAAAGGTTGGAGCCTCCAGTTCCACAGGTGACAAAAGCCCTTGGTTGTAGCAGACGGAATAAAGGACTTCAATTTTTAAAATATTTAAGTTTCATTAAATTTTGACCATTCTAAAATTGAATTTGATTGATCTCTGGCTTCTCACTGGCTGGATTTCTTGGGGGCAGCCAAGGATTTGTTGGGATAAAGGAAATAAAGTTCCTAAGAGTCCTACGTGCCAGTTATCCCATATTAGAGCCCTGCTCATAATAATTATAGGGTGACTTCCATGCCAGCACAAGTGGAAGAACGTGCAGATATGAGGCAGAAAATACGAATTCCTCCAATTTCTGGCATTTCTGGTTGCCAAATGCAGAAGGTTTCACTTCAAAAACACCGCTTTCAAAATTCAGGCATCTTTAAGGTGCCTCAGAACTTCAGTTCTCTTAGAAAGAGTCTAAACCATCAACTGTACCCAGAAAATACTCCAGTCCAATTTGAATTTCTTTACAGTGTGCCCTTAAAAGTCAAATTCAAATGGTACTGGGGTAGGAAATCAAATGTGAAGAAGTTTTGGTTTTGTTTTGTTTTGTTTGTGGGGTCGGGTTTTTGCTGCTGTTTTCTGCCTGTCAGGTTTTTAAGTCCCCACATTTTTCTTTAATTAAAAGGTGAAACTTCTATAATGAGGCACCTTTAGCTCACAGAGGCTTCCAGAAAAACAGCAGATATTGGAAAAATCTTATAAATTCCAGATTTTTTTTCCTGAGCAGCTGCAAAACATCTTGGAAGCAACGACACCAGGTCCCTGCCTGCTCTTGGGGTCCCTGCCCTGATTTTTCCTGAGGCAGAAACCTCTAGAACTTCTGCTGTTCACAAACTGTTTCTGTTTCTCACTCCAATTAATTAATTAATAATTGATCTTCCAGCTTGCCCTGGCTGTAGGGGTGTTTTCACTGGATTTTTTTGAGAGGGGCTCTTACTGTGCTACCACATCAGTGTGGCAACTGGGGGTGAAGTGTCCCCTTAAATTTGGATTTTGGGGAACTGGGGACTCATCCTGGGGGTCCCTCAGACCTAAAAGATGTGGTGGGTGAAACCCTTTTGGTGAATAACCTGCCCTGAGTCTGCTGAAATTGGTGCCAGGCCACACTCCCTCCTTTTCCAAAGCTGTGCAATAATTCAGGTAGTTAAAATGAGTCTGGTGTAATTAATAACAGAAAATCAGGTAAGGTGGAGTTAAGAGCAGATTTTGCATTTGTGTCTTGAAAAGGAAGAATATTTTCTTGTAGAGTAAGAAACTCCTGCTTCCGCCTTTTGCATTTTTATTGTGATTCTTAATATTGCAATTACTGGAATATTGCAAAGATTGGAATAAGCAGGAGATGGAAGATAGAGTTCATTGTTTTTTGCATTTTTCTGTCATGGCCTGGTCGTTTATTTCTGCTGTTTGGGTGCAAACCTGGAAGGAGTTGAGCAGCTTTAGTGGAAACACTCCAGATTTAGCTCGAGTGCACTTTCAGACAAAACCCAAATACTGATTTAGAGCCTTGACTTTATTTAACCAGCATTTTGAGACTGATAAAGCCCTGATAAGGACCCTACTGCCTTGGGCACAGAGGAACCAAGATTTGGAGTTGAAACGAGCGGTTTCAGCTTTCGTGGGTTGCCAGCAGCTCTGTGTGTTACGGAAACTCAGCAGCACTGACTGTGCCTGAAAAATCTTCAGAAGTTTCATTTATTTCCTGTGATAGCAGAGTGAAAGGGAAACCTCTGAGAGAAAATCTTGATATTAGCAATTAATGAGTGAGAGATGTGATCAGGCTGGGCTGAGAGTGCCTTTGGCACGTGCACAAGTGGAGGAGGCCTGGCAGCCTCCGGGCCAGGCTGCGGGGGGATGATTTCCTTCCTTTCAAAAGGAAAAAGAAAGTTTTTAGAGCACTTCAGGTCCTGTGACAGTATTTCTGCAAAAAAACTCAAGGATCAGAGTGCTCCTGCTGGGAAATTATCATAAAATCACAGAATCTCAGACTGGTTTGGGTTGGAGGGACCTTCAAGCCCATCCAGTGCCACCCCCTGCATGGCAGGGACATCTTCACCATCCCAGGTTGCTCCAAGCCCCATCCAGCCTGGCCTTGGACAGGGATCCAGGGGCAGCCACAGTTTGTAACTATAAGGAGAGAATGACAAAGGTGCCATGTGCAGAAATTTGTCGTCCTTGAGATGCTCCAGTCCCAATCTGCTGAACATTCTGCACATCTCAGTGCGAATGGTCTAGAACAGATGGGGAAGTAATGAAGGGAATTTTATTTAGGTCCTGCAGAAACTCTTGTAAATGGGACCCTCTAGCCCTGAGTTCTGGAAGTGCTTGTGCTGGCACAGGAAAAGACTGGGAGAAAGAAAGGAAGAGCTGGACTAGGTTTCAGTTTGTCTGCTTAAAGCTAAATAATTTCTTAGGGCTGGAATCTGACTGGGTTTGCAAAATCGCATGGGATCCACTGTGTGTGTCTCTGGGGCTCAGGGATAAAGTCAGGCCTGGCTCAGTTTGGTAAATCAGGAATAATTTGCAGCTGCTGCTGTGAGGAATCACACAAGGAGCAGGAGGATGGGGATCCTGGAAGTTTCATGGGCCGTACAAAATATTTTGTGTTGGGCATTGTGAAAGAGACTCATGGAAAGATGAAAGAAGGAATTGGAAATATCAAATATAGGAGAAGGCTCTTTCCTGACTGGTGTTTGCTGGATGGGTTTGGAAAATAAGGGGAAGTCCTTGTTTTTATAAGGATTTGTTCTGCTTTTACTCTGGAAGTGTTGTCATGGACTTGGTGACAGTGGCACCTTTTCAGCTTCTGCAGAGCAGGGCGATTTTGTCATTTGCAAATGATAAAAAATGACCAAAATGACAGAATTCCATTCTGTTTTTAAAATAGGGATTTCTTGTGCCCTCAAGACCTGCTGGCCAGGGATGGTGGCACCTCCAAAAGAGTAGAAATGTGGCCAATTATTTCCTGATGGGTCTTGACTTCTGAACTGGAGTTCTTAGGAATTCCAAGACAGAATCCCCTGACTTGTTAAGGCCGATGGCAGTTCTTGCTTGAGCCAGCATTTCTGGCCTTGTCTCAGAAAAAAACCTTTTAGACTGTGTTTAATTTTAGCTTTCAGTTTAGGCCTCCTGGATTTCAGGGCCTGCAGTGACGTTCTGTGGGGAGGAAGGGACTTACCTTGGGCTCGTGGCCGCCTCTCACTTCTTCCTCCTGCCGAGGCATCACCGTAACCTGTGGGGTAACCTTCAGATAATAATGAGCTTTATCTCTGCCCATCGATCTTCGCTCTTTAAAAAACCCTATTGTGACAGCAGTTTTGGTAACATTCAGTATGAAGCAGATGGAATTTTCCATCCCTCTGGGTAGGTAGAGGGGAGGAGGGCGGAAGCCGGGCCGCACTCGCTGCACGTCGCTCGTGGGCATCCAACTGCTCCTCCAAGGAGCTCCTTCAGCTCCTGGGCTCCTTCCCTTCTCCTCCCATCGTGACAGTGAAGATCCAGTGCCAGGAAAAGCTTTCCTGCAGTGCCATCAAGGTAAATGCAGCCATATCCTGCAGGTTCCTTCTGCAGCCCCACAGTGGCTGCTGGAAATATCCCAGGAATTGCCAGGTTCATCCCTGCCCTCTGTGAGGGGCACAAAGGCTTTGTTTGTTATTTCCTTTGTCATAGATGATATCATAGATGATATTTTGAAGGAGACAGGTCTGATATGGAGGGGCTGCTCCTGCAGTCTGGTCCCTGTGATTGTGCTCGAGGGTGATCTCAGTGAGGGGCAGTGTCAGGAGTTCCTGGCCAGGTTGGGTTGGTTGGCATTAGTCAGCTCAGGGGAATTCCAGCCTCTCTCAGCAGCGTTTGATGTGAATGAAAGAGCTCAGATATTGCGAAGAAATGGCCAGGGGAAAAAGAATAACTTCGTTATTTATATTCTGTGTTCCTGGGGCAGGGTCCAACAAATGGGTGCTGAAGCTGAAGGAACAACTAAAGATTGCTCCGTAGGGTCAACTAAAATGCTCCGTAGGGTCCAGCTTGTTTTTCTGACATAATTGGCTTCCAAGGAGAATTTCAGTTTTTTAAAAAACTAAGCAGAAATTATATGAAAGTACTGAGATCTGAATTATTTTGAGTTTTCTTAGAATCACAGAATGATGGAATGATTTGGACTGGAAGGGACCTTAAATCCCATCCCATTCCACCCCTGCCATGGCAGGTACACCTCCCAATGTCCCAGGCTGCTCCAAGCCCTGTCCAGCCTGGCCTTGGGCACTGCCAGGGAACCAGGGGCAGCCACAGCTGCTCTGGGCACCCTGTGCTAGGGCCTGCCCACCCTGCCAGGGAACAATTCCTGCCCAAGATCCCATCCAGCCCTGCCCTCTGGCAGTGGGAGCCATTCCCTGTGTCCTGTCCCTCCATCCCTTGGAAATATTATCTCTCCATCTTTTTTGGAGCTCCTTCAGGTCCTGGAAGACCACTATTAGTTTACCTTCTCTTCTCCAGGCTGAACATTCCCATTTCTCTCAGCCTTTCCTCCCAGAGCTGCTCTACCCCTCTGATCATCCTGGTACCTTCTCTGGACTCACTCCAGCAGTTTCAGGTCCTACCCACCCTGAGGACTCCACAGCTGATTTCAGTTTCTGGCTGAAATACTCGAATCTCTGATTCCACTATTTCTAAACTGTCCCAGAGTTAATACTATCCATCCAAACTAGGAAATAAAACAGGGGAATAAAAAGGATTTCTTGAAAGTCCTTTCCCAGAAGAAAAAACCCACCCACATTTATGAATATCTTGCACTGAACCAGGATGGGACAGGTCAGATTTCTCGGGTGCAGAAGCCACTGAAAGGGAGCAAACGCTGTGAAAAGTTCATTATTTTCTGATTCTGTGATTATTCAGTAGTTCCCACTGAGGCATTTGCAGACCAAGAAATGCAAAACTCGGCCACTTGTAAACGTTCAGCAGCACCTCGGGGCTTTTCAGCGTTTTGCAGCCTTATGGTCTGTCACAGACCCACAGTCAAATTTAGAGGTGAGATTGTTCCAATCTGAGGAATACCTGAGCTGCTTTTGAGGCATCTTACCCCGAGCAGGGCAGCCTCAGAGCTGTGGGCTTGGACCACAGGGCCTGGGGAATCAAGGAAGCAGCTGCTTTGGTAACTCATGGTGGGTTCCCAGGCTTTAAACTCTCTTACCTCAAGACCAAAAAGACAAAATTAATTCTACCGAGCTTCCAACAAACCACCTGTTGTGATTAGGCCGTGGAGATGGTGATTTAATATCTTAGAGCTTAAAATTTTAGCACATCAGGAAGTTCATTGTGTCCTTCTGACCTGGAATCTGTAGAGGAAAAGGTGATTTTGGGGATTCCAGCCTCCATTGTTGCAATAGTAATAGTAATAATAATAATAATAATAATAATAAATGGTAATTGTAATCTGATCCAGAGAATCCTTCTGGGATCTTGAAATCTAAATTTCCAAGAAAAGGAATGCAAAGCTTGAGTGATTTTAGAAAAGCTGAAGGTGAAAATGCCTAATTTTGGAAATTAAAGGCCCTGCAATCCATTGCCAGACCTGCAGCAATATTTAACACTTGGAGCCAACAATCATTTGGTGTTTTCAAAATAGACATGCAGCAAATTGGGGCTTTGGCACACTGGGGTTGTTTCTGAGTCAGTTTTGGTTTGAGTTTGAGTTTAAAGCTTCCAGTCCTTCGGCAGTGGCTGCCACAGGTCATTGGGTTCTGTTTTTTGCTCCTTTTGTGCCTCTTTTCATCACCAGACCACGTTATTTCCCACTGAGACATAAGAAGTGAGTAATAGGTGTTCCTCAACAGCTCCTGTTAACCACTGTGCCGTGTGAATGTCAAATACTCAGGAATATGAGTAATTAGAGTGGAGCCCTTTTATCTTAAACAGGCTGGGAGCTTTAAAGAGCAGCCTGAGATACCACCAAACCACAGGGTTAATTTTTTTCTTACTACTCAGGTGAAGAAGCAGCAGCAGCAGGGATCAAAACTTGTTTGCTGCTTGCAGTGTTTGCACACTGTCCTCGGGAGAAGTTTTCAGAGGTTTCTGATGTAAATCAGCACCTGGGCCTCATCTTATCACTGTAAGTTCTCATATCAGTGAAAAATATCAGAGTTATCTCATTTTATCAGAGCAAATTCTCAATAACTCCTGTGGGTTTGACATTGATGTGCTGGAGTGACTTGAGATTAAGAGCTGAATTTTGATTTAGTTTAGGATGAGATAATTTAAAAGATAAAAAATAGGCAGCTCTCAAGCTTCTTTATATTGATGAGAAGCAAGGGCAACTTGGCTCAAACTGTGTGATTTAAACTCCAAATTTCATATTTGGAGCCCAGTTTAATAAAGGTAAATTCCATTGATGGTCCCATGGACTGTTACTTATATATCCGGGTGATGAAGCCAATGGGATCAGGAAATTGGGAATGAAAATTTGATCCAAAGATTGTCTGTGGGGCAGTGAATTTCATAATGGAATTGAGTGTTTTATGAAAAACAACTGGAAGTTTCCTTCCCTCTGCTTGTTTAAAATCGACCATTTTCACTTCAGAGCCAAGAACAGAAATCTCCAACACAGGGAAGTTCTGCCAAGTCACTCTGTGCCCTTTTATATTACATTGATTGTCCTATTTAATTAAAATATATGTAGACTGAGGCTTGGATTTTTATTTTTGATGTTTTAGTGATGAATGCTCCTCTCAGCTATGCTTTTAAATAAAACTTCAAACACCAAATTTTTATTGATTGTTGTAGATATAATTTTTTTATATAAGGATAAACATGTACAAAGATTTAAGAAAAATTTTGCAACTTAGAGAAGCCATCGAGAGACGTAGCAAAATTTAGAGTCACACATTAAAAATGGAGGAAACTGAGAATAATAAAATACAGATATGATATTACAGGGATTGAATTTTGTATTTAACCCATGTCATCCTTTCTAAGCCCACGGTAACACCATGACTGTGGTTCAGTTGTATATCAATAACCACTCGCTGCTGAACAAGGCTTGACCTTTGTCACTTTTTTGCTGACTACATTACCCTGAGGAAAAGAACTCCAAATTTTAGTTGTGCCGTATGAAGATTCCCTTTGTTTCTTTGAAATCCACTCTGTGATAATCTCAGTTCATTTTCTTTACTCCTGACAAATAACAAGTTAAAATTTCTGTTTGGAGAAAACGTTCTGGTTGCCCTTCGCAGGATTTATTTTAATTTTACTGAATCCTTGAAACAAAAAGAATAATCTGAGGGTCGAGGGTTTGCCTTGGGCTCGAAGCAAAGGGAGATTCAGCAGCTGATTTCGGGGTGGTTTGATTGTGTATCAGCTCAAGACGCAACACTGAATCAGTTCCGCTGAGATATTGCGTTTTTCCTGGAGGGTTTTGCACACTCTGCTGGAAAGTCCAACTCATCTGAGTCCCTTCTGATCTGTGGCTCAGGGGGGGAGATAAGGGAAAGGAGGGGAGATAGTGCTGAACCCTGCAAGGGCCTTCTTTTAGTGGGAGGAAACGTTTTTTACCAAAAATGAGGATCTTTTGAGCAGGGTGGTGGAGAGCAAATGCAAACCCTTGAGTACAGCACGTCCTCACCCTCACAAGGTGCACATTAAACCAGGGCACTGCACATTTAGCCCTTCCCAGCTGATCAGAGGCATCGGAGAAGTGATTAGGATGGGTTTTACTGCTTATCTTCATGCATTTAACAATCTTTATATAAAAACCATGCCTTGCTTTCGGCCTGCTCAGAGGTAAAGCTCAAAGGCTGCTCTCTGGAGAAGCAGAGCTTCTGAGAAATGCTCTGTCTGAATAGAACCAGCAGATCTAGTGCAAAAAAGAGGTGAAAATCAAAGAAACAGCATCATTTTACAAATCTTTTTGGTGCTTTCTGTCCGGGATGCAGATAACACAGAGCTCAGCCTATATTCAGGCCTATATTCTCTTTTATACATCCAGCTGCAGAAACAACAGGCACCAAAGCACCTTAGAAACTCTTGGTTGCATAATTCACCTGATCAAATTGCTCTAATGTCACTGTAAATATTAATATTTCCACTGGGCCCTGTGGGGACGGGCTCGGTGTCACTTTGTGCTCTCCGCTGCTGGAGGCCGTGCTCGCCAGGAGCCCAAGGCTCGTGTGGGCACAGGTGTGAATTTGTGGGCTGCAGATAAAAATAACAGGTAGGGGTGAGACTCTGTGGCCTAAACCCTGATGCTTTCACACACTGGTCCAGCTCAGGCTTCATTCCTTGACCTTAAAAGGCCAGATCCTGCCTCGGATAAGAGCTTCTTCCCCTGCCTCCCACTTCACACCCAGCCTCCTTCCTGGCCTTCCCCACCTCCAACGAAGTGGAAATGTTTGATTCTTCCCTTTCCCCCTGGGTTCAACCCTCACTTCTCACTATTTCACGTCCATGTGCTTCAAGTGTTGAGTTCTGAAGGCAATTCCCACCTTGGCACCGTCACTTGGAGTGTGAGGGGTTGGATTCATGTGGGAAAAGTTCAACAAAATTGGTTTTTAGGAAGGTTCATTGCTCAGGCTTTGTCTCACAAATGCTTGTTTTAGGTTCCTTTTCCCACCATGCTTCCCAGTATGACTGAACAGGGAATATTGGGAACAGTAATCCTGAAATTTCCCATAGGATCCCCTTGTGATGGGCACCAGGAGCAAGGGAAGGATGATGAGAGAACAACCTGCTCTGCCCACTGTGGGAGAGGAGTTTACTCAGTGAAAAAGCCATCTGTAGATCTTTGACTCATTCAACAAAAAACTCACGTCACCTCCAAACCTGAAACATTCCCGCTAAGTGATTAAGCCCTGAAAAAAATGCATTTCTGCCTCTTGACACTGCGAAAAACCAACCACTTTCTGAAAGTCTCCTTTTGATGCTTTTAGATCAGCAGTAATTTTGATCACAAGCTGGAGGAATTACCCCAAACTTATTCATGCTAAAGGGCATTCTTTGTTTTGGTTTGTTTTTGTTCATTCTGAGTTATGCTCAGAGCCTTTGTGTACTCTTGAGATCTCTAGGGTTTAGGGAGAAATTAAAATAAATGCATTCCAAAGGTATTTAATTACAAAATCCCACTGATTTGTGCAGAGAGCACTTTGGTGGGACTTGTCCTGTTTAAACCAAAACAAAACTCTGGTCACACTGGGCAAACTGGGAGAGGGAATAGATGTGGATTGGTCAGGTTTGCAGGTCTGAGTTGTACAGAGGTCACTGGTGATTACAACTGGCTGGTACTGAAGGTTTCTAAACCTGCATAAATAAAGATTTCATCTACAAGCAGTGGAACACTGAATCAAAGGCCTTGAACAGCATTTTAGGATCAGTGCTCACCTTTCTGCTGTACAATATTTGTGTAACTCTGTGTATGTATGATGGAGTTAATTTAATCCAGTCTCACATTGTTTGATCCTCAAAATCCTCCAAAGATCTTTCCTTTTTCATTTGTTGGGTACTTTGTATATCTTAAAAAGAGGTCTGCTTTTCTGAAATACCTTTAAATGGACACTGAGTAGATTTAGTTGGGCTATTGGGAAGGAATTCCTCCCTGGGAGGGTGGGCAGGCCCTGGCACAGGGTGCCCAGAGCAGCTGTGGCTGCCCCTGGATCCCTGGAAGTGTCCAAGGCCAGGCTGGAGGGGGCTTGGAGCAGCCTGGGACAGTGGAAGGTGTCCCTGCCACGGCAGGGGGTGGGATGGGATGAGCTTTGAGGTCCCTTCCAACAGAAATCATTCCATGATAGCAAAGCTGTTTTGTAACCCTGCTTCAGCTCCTGCCCAAAATCCGTGACTGAGGTAAATCAGTTCTTCTCCCTGTGCCTTCCTTATCTCCCAAACAGAGCTGACGACTCTTATTTCCACTGTAAGGCAGCTTGAGATGAGTAGGAGATCACTACTAATTTTTATCATTCTGACTGAAGTTACTTAGATAAAGTGTGACAGTTCACTGATGAAATGTGTGGGTTTCTTCAGTCATGCAGTTTTTGGACATCCTGGGTGAGATGTGATTGATTCATTGATTGATTGATTGACTGATGTGCTGACACATCAGAACCTGAATATTTTGAAAATGTTACAGAATCTGTGCATTTTGAAAAGGTGGCTCCAAGATGAGAGGAATAGGTGGGAGAAGCTGTCCTCATTCATGTGTGTGTAACGGAGTGTCTTGGT
>VYZP01018825.1:0-25038 GCA_013400635.1 Hypocryptadius cinnamomeus | reverse complement strand
CATCCATCCATCCATCCATCCATCCATCCATCCATCATCCATCCATCCATCCATCCATCCATCATCCATCCATCCATCCATCCATCCATCCATCCATCCATCATCCATCCATCCATCCATCCATCATCCATCCATCCATCATCCATCCATCCATCCATCCATCATGCATCCATCCATCCATCCATCCATCCGTCCATCCATCATGCATCCATCCATCCCTCCATCCATCCATCCATCCATCCATCCATCCTTGTCCGTTATCCCACCTTCCACATCCAGTAACACTTTCAGGAAAGAGCCATTGTTGTACCAGTTCTGAGGCTGGGCTGGAAGTGAGCTGAGCCGTTCCTGCCTCTGCTTAGGCTTAGTTAATTCTTTAATTAGTCTTTGTTCCAAAGTCATTTCAGGCAGTTTTCAAGCTGATTAATTAGTGGGCTGTGCATTATAGAATAAAAATTTCTCTGTGTGTCCTAAGAGGGGGAGACAAGGGAGATGTTTCCTCTATGGAAAACTACTCCAGTATTTTTTATCTGTCAAGAGAGGGAGGTTTTGCCTTTGAGCTGGCAGGAGGTACCTGAAAAGGACACACTGCAGACACCTAAATATACTTCTGGGGACATGGAGAATGGGAGCAGGGGAAAATTGCTCAGTGCTTTCTGCGCCTCAGAATGAGCTGGCACCCAGGGAAAGTGGGCAGAGGCTCTGCAAAAGCTGCAGGATGGATTTTTCTTGTGCAGCTTGTGACTAAACCCTGCAGCAAGGAACCACAGGGGTCAAGAAACAAGGAGAGGATTCCAGGAAGGATGAATCTGCCAGGAGGAATTGGAGACTGAGCTGGGGGACACTGGCTCAGGGGAGCTGGGGGTGGGTGATGCTGCTGCTGCTCTCCCTGGGGTTTGCTGAGCACCCCCCAGCTTTGGGGACAAGCCTGGCTGGAGCCAAAGCCTCATCCAAATGCTTCTCCATGCCCATGCCTCACAAAGGGGAATTTCTCTGTCGCCAGACACAGTGAACTCCAAAAAACCCCAACAAATCCCACCCATTTCAGGCACTGTGTGTCACACACTTCAGAGCTGGGCTGAGAGATGAGAACAGAGCCCTCCCTTAACAGAGCATGAGTTAATGCTGACCTTTAGCTTAGGCTCAGGCCCCAAACTGAATCATTGCTGAGGCACAAAACGTCAGCAATGACTTCTGGAAAGAGGTGCTGCCCTCACAGTGCCCTGCTCACACACTGGGAAGCCCCTGGGAGAGCAATGCTGATTCAAAAATCAAATTTAAATTTAATTTGGGTTCTATTTCTATCATTATAAAATAATCTGATGGGAAAATTCCAAACCATACAGCACAAGCAACATTAACCATCTGAAAATGAGCTGCACTCTGCATTGCATCCTGGTCCCTCTCACCCAGGAGAGCAGACATCGTTCAGATCAAACTGAATTTCCCCATTCCCATCCCATAGAATCCTTTCCATTTAATGTTTCATCACTCCTAGAAGCATTTCTAGAAACGTGGGTTGGTCTTTTTGTGGAAAAGAAAGTAATCATCATGCCCTGGGTTGGTGTTTGCACCATCAAATCCCAGGGGAGCTCAGCAGGGTCAGGCCTGACCTGCAGCTCAGGGGGGGCTCTTGGGGTCCCTGCAGGGCAGAGGGTTGAGGTTCTTCTCAAATCCCAGCCTGGGGGGGTTTGCAGCAGGAAGGGGCTGGTTGGGCAGGAGTGGGGAGGAAAAGCAGCATCACTTCTCTGAGTTCTTGGTGAACCTGCTCTGACCCTGGCGTGAGTCACAGCCTCTGGACTGGGGTTTAGGCTGGGCTTTGCTGTTTCCGACGCAGAGATCGTGTGGGGCTTGGCCGAGTGCTGCCCACAGGCAGCTTTTCTGTCTCTTATCTCTGCTGGCTTTATCAGCTGCTCCCTGCCTGCTGGGCCAGCTCTGTTGGATCTGTCCCTTTCCTGCTGAGCCTTGTCCCCCCTGTATCTCCCTTGTCTTGAAGGAATTTAATAAACTAAGTTGTTAACAAAGTAAACAATTCATACTATTTCTCTTACACTGAACAATTTGTTAACTAATGTTGAAAGTGTAAGACATACAACTCTACAAAACAAAGCTATTACTTTTCTTTTGTTAGTACATAGACATAAAGACTTTGATAAAATGTATTGTATGAATCTCTCCAACTATTCAATATCTATACATAAGAACATACAACAATTACAAGGAAATACAACCAAACTCAAAGTAAAAAAAAATCATAGGTAAATAATCTATTTGATTAACTAAACCTTACACCAATTTAAAGAAAACTTTTAAAAATAAACATATATGTACTAATTGTCATCATAGTTATCATAATATTTACACCTTATCTACTTCAGTGTATCCAACAGAAGTTCAACAAAACAGTCAAAACAGTACTCATAATTCAAACAAGAGGGGGAGATGTGATATATATATCTTTCAACCATAATTCAAACACGACGGGGAGATATTATATATATTCTCCTTCACACCCTCCCCATTTGAAATCCCCTCCTTTGTGCAAACTGGTCCCAGTTCCTTGCCTGGCTCAGCCACCCCAAGGCTGTTCAGGCACTGTCTGGGCCAACTTGGAAAAGTGTTGGGAAAACCTGGGGTTTGGGGGGTATTTTAAAGGTATTTGGAGGGGGTTTTAAGGGTAGTGGAGGATTTTTATGTGCCCACCCACATCCCTGGTTTTGGAAGGGACAGAACTTGAGGATCAGCACCTCAGGAGCTGCGGGTGCAGAGGAAATTGCACAGGACAATGTTTTGGTGCCTGTTGGACTTCCAGGGCTGAAGATGTGCATGACCATGGAATTCTTGGCCTGATTTATGCAACGGGGATTCTGTGATGATAAACCTCAAAATGCCTGTGAGGTCTATCTGTCCTTCCACAGCAGGGTCAGGTTGGGACAGAGCTGAGGTCACCCCCTGACCATCCCCTGGGGTGACCTCAGCCTTCTGTGTCCCCTCAACTGCAGCTCCATCCTTTGGCTTGCAGAAAGGAAAAAGCAGATTTTGCAGTTCGGTGCAAAAAGCTGGGAGTTGCTGCCTCAACTCCTTATTCCCCCTACAATCCTTGTCCATATGCAGTAATTCACGGCAAGGCGTTGGGATGAAGGGATTATTTGGGCTATTTTGGGTGCAGGACACTCAGATTTATGGAGCTGCCTTCCAGCTTCAATCTTTCTCTTATCACATCTTATAAGTTCCTCTTCCTGTTGCAGAAAACAGAGAGAAACAGAGATATCTCTCCAGGAACCTGCTGAATACTGCAACCAAGTTGTTCATCCCAGGCCAGGTTTGTGGTCTCAGTTCTCCTGAAGACCACAAGCTCTCATTTCTCACAGCTTTACTCAAACCTGACGAGTGTTAAAACATCAGAGGGAGCAGGGGAGGTTTGGCAGCTCCCTGACCTCAAAACTGTTCAGAGAGCAGCACTCCAGGGTGAATTGAGCTGGCCTGGTTCTGATTTTGTTCTTTTCAGGTATTGAAAATCATCACAACTGGGAGGTGTTCAGGCTGGGTGGGGCAAAGGAACAGCTAAAAACTGCTCCCACCTCAACCTTGGTCCCCAAACCTCTCACACAGTGCCCAAGTGTCTCCACCCAATTTCTCCTCAGGCCTGGTGCAGCCCTGGCTTGCTGGAGCAGGCACAGCCCCAGTGCCCTGCTCAGAAGTGTTTTTTTCCTGACTTTCCCCCTCTCTGTTTTGCTGTGGTAGAGCTGTGCTGAACTCCCCAGACCTTGCTCAGGGTTGTGTAGTCTTTCTTTCTTTATTTTTTTTTTCTGCCCAAACTCCCTCAGTTATTGATGGCTCGGCCTGAAATGTGAACCAAGTCTACCTACAACCCAAATTCACTTTTCTGGGTAAAAATCTCCCCCATCTGCCTAGAATTCTTGGCTTACTGTGTTTAAACCTGGGAATTGTTTGCTCTTCCTGCTGGTTTATCCCTCCCTTTGCACAGACCCAGAGCTGGCTCAGCCCTGGTGCATGCAGAGATCAACACCCCCCACACATCTGGTGCACAGCTGGAAGGGTCACAGAGGTGTGGGGGACAATATTGGATGCTTGAGGGTTGGATCTGGATGAAGGATCTGGATGAACTTTAAGATCACTTCCAACTTTTCTATGTGCAAGTGCTGCTCTGGCCCAACAAAGCCCAGCTTTTGGGAAGTCGAGCTTTATTCTCTGCACCCTGGGAGAGAGGGAAGTGCTGCCAAGGCAGAGGGGAAGACTTTTCCTTACAGATGGAGCAGTGGCAAGAGGTGTGAGGGGTCTGTTGTGTCTCTGAGCAGGAGAGAGCCCCCCATGTTCCCCACAGCCACCAAACCCTGCAGAGGAGGCTTTGCTGGTCAGGAATTTGAGCTCCAGGATTGTCCCTTCCCATGGCTGAGATGCCCTGAGCCTCCCTCTGCTCTGCCATCTCTGTTTGGTTCCCATGTCAGAAATTCTGAATATTGCTGACACAAAATCACTGCTTCAGCTGCCAGAGGTTCCTCTTCTGGAAGAGATCAGAGGAAAAAAATTAAGGCTTTTATTGATCCCCCCAGATTTCCTCCGGAATGCAGCCACAGGATGTCAGAGCAGCCATCCAGATGTGGCCTCCTGGTCACCCCCAGCTCCAGATGTGCTGCCTCTGCTCTCTTTGCTCCCCAGCTGAAGGGCAGGAAAATCCTTCCCGGGAAGTTTTCCTGCTCCTCAGAAATTACAGCTGCTCAGGGAATTCCTTTTTTCCTCCCTGGCAGGTGAAAGAGGCATGAGCTGATCCTGCTTTTATTGTTGTCAGCATTTCCCTCCCTCCACTGCACTGAATGTCAAAGGTCTAGATTTTAAGTTGCACTTTTGGGTCTTATTTCTGTGACCAAAATGAAAGGAGAGGAATCTCTGTATTGGAATTTACTTGAAAAAATTGGGGTTTTTTTTCAGGATAAAATAACCCTTCTAGGAAATGTTTGGAGCTGGCTGGCCGATCTTATTAATTCCCTAATGCCCTTGGAGCAAATAGAAATGCATCCATGGGAGACACAGCTGAGAGGCACCAGGACTCATCCCCAATCTGACCTGGTCCCACAAATTAGACAAAATTAGAAAGTTTTAATATGACCTAGGAAATTTTCCTACTTGTTTCTGCATTTCCCTGTGGCATAAACAATCTTCCTGAATTCCTCAGTGTTTGAGAGTTGAGAGTAAAAAAAAGCTTGAAAATGAGGAGAAAAAGGAAGAGCATAACACCAAATCCAGAAGGGAATGGAAATGCTGTTGTATTATTTATGCCATGCCTTGAAGGAAGAGCAGCAAAATAATCCTTTTTGGTGAGCAGCACTGTGAAATCTCAAATTTCAGCGTGGAAGAGAAGTGGGGGAGTTGTGTTTGAGCCCCGAAATTCTGCACAACTTCACAGGAACAGAAAAAGAATCCTGGTGGCCACAGGTCTGTCACTCAATGATTCATTGTGGGAGCAGCACAACCACAGGGCTGAAGTTCCTGAGCCCCTCACTGTGGGAAAAAGGACTGTCCCTGCCAAACTGGGCAGAATTTGGGAGATTTCAGTTAAAAGCTGCTGTTTTCTCAGTGGCTGGCGGATGCTGGGGGTGCTCAGAGGATGTTGAGTGTGGCCGCCCTGGGGAGGGGCTGAGGTGGGACCTGTCACAGCACCTCACTGACCACATCCCCACAGCTTGGATGTCACCTGGGAGATGGGATTCACCTCCTGTAAACACTCTGGGGTTGAGTTTCATTTAGTACCATTTATTATCTATGATTATTTCATTTCTGAATCTCAATCCAAGCCCAGGTGCCCCTTGCAGTGCGCTGCTCTTCAGCCTTTGCTGCCAAAGCTCAGAAGCTGAGCTGGATTTAGGGGCCAAATATTGATGCTCTCCCCTGCCTGGGGCTATGAAATCAAACACTGTAAGATTGAAATTATTTAATTTTTAATAAGCTTTTTCACCCAAATCCTGAAGGGCTGGGGATTGCTCCATTGGGTGGGACAGGGGAATCTTTGGGGACATTTGGTGACAATTGCTGAGAGCTGAGCCTCTCACAGCAGCTTCCTCTCTCATTTTCCGAAACACTTTGCCCTAAAGCAGCAGTTGAGAACTCTCAGTGAGTCAGGCACTTTCATCAGAAAAAAACCTATTTTTGTTCCTAATGCCTTTGAAGCAGAAGCTGCAACTTCAGCATTAAAAGGCAATTTGATCACTAAATCCTCTTATTCCAAATAAACAGGGAGCTGGATGCCCAGAGAGTGGCAGTGGGAGGATGAGGAGCAGCACAGAGATTCCTCCCGGCCCGGGGGGTTTGTACATCCCCCTCCACCCCTGCTCCTCCCTCGGGAAGCAGAGTTGGGATGTGAGAAGTTGCACAATTCCTTTTGATATCCCTAGTGTAAGAAATGATACTCACTTCCAAAAATGTAAAAGGTTTGTTAAAACCTTATCAAAAACACCTTACCAAAACAGAAGACTGAATAGAGAAAATATTACGGCGCCGGGAGCAGAGGATTTTTCCCACCATGTGCTCACCCACACTATGGAGGTGTCGCCTTTTAACCCTTTGGTTCCTCCCAAAGTTCTGTCCATTGGCTCCTTCTTTGCTGTCCAGTGGTGGAGTTCACTTCCTTAAATTTCCATTGGAGGTCAGGTGCTGCCATAGTAACAATCCCACCCTCCCAAATGTCTCAAACCCAGGTCACCCCCTGATAACAACACAAGGGAGGTAAAACACAACTATAAATCTATAAAACTTCTCTTAACATATATACAGGATATTTGCCTTTTAATTGTGAGAGTCAAGTATCGCATTACTCATCTATTACACAGGGATCCTCCACCTGGGGTTTCCTCCACCTTCCCCAAGCACTTCTTGTCCTTCCCCAGGCTCAGCCCCACGGTCCTGCCTGGCCCCGGGGAGCTGCTGGATGCAGGAGGAGGCTGAGCCTCATCCCCCTTCTCCTGAATTGCTGCAGGTTGGGTACAGGGTGTGCACAGGAACTTTCATTTCCCCTGAACAGGGACTCTCTGACTGGGTAGAAAATTGGGGCAGGGACTCCCAGTAGCGCCCCCCTGCTGTTGCTGGAGCCTGACTGGGAGAAACCTGTGGCCCAGTGATTCAACCCCAAGAGATTTAACCCTGCAGGTGCCCAAAGGTGACTTTTTGTGGGGTGTTCAGAACGCTGAAGAAATGAGTAACATGTCCTGGACAGGACAGCCTGTGGGTCACAGAGCCTTGTTCTCCAGACCTGCCTCAGCACCTGAACTGCAAACACTGGGGAGGATGGGATGCCAGGAGAGTTAAAACAATCCACAGAATCCCAGAATACCCTGAGCTGGAATGGACCCTCAGGGATCATCAGTGCAGCCCCTGTCCCTGCACAGCCACCCCAACAACCCCACCCTGAGCAGCCCTGGCAGCGCTGTCCAAACGCTCCTGGAGCTCTGGCAGCCTTGGGGCTGGGACCATTCCCTGGGGAGCCTGGGCAGTGCCAGCACCCTCGGGGGCAAGAACCTTTCCCTGAGCTCCATGCCAAGCCCTGGCACAGCTCCAGCCCTTCCTGGCCTCCTGTCCCTGCTCACCACAGAGATCAGAGCTGCTCCTCGCCAGCTCCTCTTGGCACCAGAGCTGGGGAGCTTCAGCTCCAGCCACATCTCTGGGAGAACTGGCCCAGGAAGGACAAGAAATGAGGCTGATGTCCAAGTCCTTGGTGCCACAGGGAGATTTTGCTGCTGGAAAAGCCTGTGGCAGTACAGGGAAGGGGTGTGGGGGGTGTGGATGGAGCAGCTCCCAGCACACAACAGCCACGAGCTCTCAATGGGGAAACTTGAGTGATTTTGGCAAGTGGGGAGCATGAGGAGGAAAAAAACTTGAAAATGAGGAGGAAAAGGAAGAGCAAAACACAAATTCAGAAGGGAATGGAAATGCTGTTACATTATTTATGCCATGCCTTGAAGGAACAGGGGCAGTATAATCCTTTTTGGTGAGCAGCACTTTGAAATCTCAAATTTCAGCGTGGAAGAGAAGTGGGGGATTTGTGTTTGAGCCCCAAAATTCTACACAACTTCACAGGAACAGAAAAAGAGCCCCAGAGTCCGTGAGTGAAAGGGAAGAGAGTGGAAAGGCTGCATTTAAAGGTTAACACTTGTCCTGGGAGAGAGGAGGTGAGTGTTTGTGCTCTGAAATAGCATCTGCTGACGCCGGTGTCTCACAGCTCTTTCTTAAAAGACCAATTATGTCCCTTTTTTTCCACTGCACTTGCTCACAGCCCTGTTGAGGAGGGAGCCTGATGTGCATCATTGTGAGATCTCTGGTCGTCACCACCTTCCCAGTGTGGTAACATTAATTCACACCTCCCACACGCTCTGCCTTTCTCTAATACAGCAGCAACAACCTGGCATGGAGAGTGAGATTACAGCAGAAAAAGACTTTCCACTGAATTACCTCAATGTTTTGAGTGACCTCAAAAATCACACCATGCCTTTCTCCCCACTCTCTCCCATCCCTGTTGGATTGGGGGGTTTGCATCCCACTAAAAACACACCCAGTGTTTCTGTGAGTGAGGAGTGAAGGGCTCTGAGCACCGAGACTGCCCTGGGCCCTGCAGGCTCTAAGCCAGGAGGTGCTGCAGGGGGATGTGTTTGGGGTGTGTTTGCTTTTTATCACCAAAAAGGACTCAAGGTAACCTGGGAGCTGCCGTCAGCTCGGAGCCAGACCAATCCCTGCGGCACAAAGGTGCTGCTGTCCCTGATGGGAACCTGAGCACCAGCCCCTGGCATCCTGCTGGGCTGTGCCAATCCCCCAGCCCCTGGCATCCTGCTGGGCTGTGCCGATCCCCCAGCCCCTGGCATCCTGCTGGGCTGTGCCAATCCCCCAGCCCCTGGCATCCTGCTGGGCTGTGCCCATGTCCCCACATTCCCATCTGCACAATGTCACCCGTTGATGTGCAGGGACCCAGAGCACTTTTGGAACCCTGGCTGCTGAGAATTTCAGACTTTCTGTGCTCTCAGGCACTGACCCCCAAGAGAACACTGCATTGACCTGAGGCTGAGGAAAAGGCTTCTAAAATGGAATGAAAGAACTGGGATTGTGGGTGTGGAGTTTGAATAGAAGTGTGTGATATCACAGGGTGGGAAACTTTGAGTTTGAGGTTTTAGAATTTAGTAATATATATAAAGCAAGATGGAGGTTTTAGGGTGGAGGCTGGTCCTTCTTCTTTACCTTCTTCTCCATGGGTTTGGGTGGTTTTGGGTAGTTGGATAAAAAAGTCCACATTGCAGGCCATGGGTGGTTGCTTATTGGGTTAAAGTTAAAAATAATTTAGGTGTCATTTCTTAATTGGACAGTTTATCCTTAAAAGGCCTTGTAGAGAGAGAGATGGGGCTCCATTTGTAGTTTGTTAGAGTGAAGTGCTGTAGAACTCAGGGTTTGTGAGACTGTGACATGGATAAGAACTGATAAACATCTGAGTCCCAACAAGAAATACCGTCTTGGGCATTTAATCCCGATCCTGGCAAAAAGAAGTTAAACTTGACAGAGCACCAGGTGGGTGTTTCCATGCAGGTTTTACCACAGGAGCTGCCCCAGTGCTGGCACAGGGCACAGAGGTCTGGGAGGGCTCTGGCTCTGCTTTAATTCACAGTCCCCAAAAGCCCCGTGGCAATCACTGTTGCCATGAAACCTCTTCCCAAATACTCAAAGGAGCCACCCTCCTCCACAGGAATGGCAAGATAAAGAGCTGGTGGAGGTGTTTGATCACCTGCAGTGCTGGCAGTGCCCAGGCAGCCACAGGGAATGTGACAGAGTGGGCAGAGCAGCTGCTCCAAGGGCACTCCCAGCTCGTGGGGATGGAGAGGAGAAAGCAGAGATGAACTCCCTGCTCCTGCCTCCATCCCCACGGGACACTGGGGGTGGATCCAGGGAAAGGAGCTGCTGTAGCAGCAGCAGCAGAAGGAAAAAGGGGATTTGCAGGGCTGCAGCTGTGCCAGCTGTGCTGTGGCTACAGCTGTGTCCATTCAGGGCTGTGGTCACGGCAGGGATGACCAGAGCACAGGAAGAGCCCTGACCATGATAAGTTTTTACCAGAAAAAGGAAGAGCCTGAAAAACAAAGGTGTGATTCCTCAGCTGACACCAGGGATGCACAGTAACACCCTGGTATGTGCCTGGTCCTACCCCGTGGCTCCCCTGCAGCTCACAGGAAATAGATTGCAGCTCTTTACTCCACGGGGCCGTGGTTTGTGTGACACGGTGTCACAGCTCAGCCATGGCGACAGCCCTGGGCAGGCAGCACCAGGGGCTGTGTGGGGCTGTGTCACCGTCATATTTTCTGGAAAAATCCCTTTGGCAGGATTTCTCTCCTGGGAAGCTGAGAAGCCTCAGAGAAAAATGAAAACAATAATTATCTGATTTGCTTCTCCTGTGTTTTACTGCTTTGGAAAGTGGTTTGGACATTGTTTACCAACAGGTGATTGTTTCATTGGTTTCATGTGAATTGTTTTTACTTAATGACCAATCACTATCCAGCTGTGTTGGGGCTCTGGCGAGAATCACGAGATTTTCATTATTATCTTTTAGCCTTCTGTCTGTATCCTTTCTGTATTCTTTAGTATAGTTTAGTATAGTTTTAGAATAGCATTCTTTCATATAATATAGATCATAAAATAATAAATTAGCCTTCTAAGAACATGGGGTCAGATTCCTTCCTTTCCTTCCAACAACGGGGGTCTCAGAAAATACCACAGGGCTGGATGTGGCTCAGGGGGATCCCAGAAGCTGCTCCTTCCTCCAGAGAGCTCAGACTGGGGCTGGCTTTGTAAGGAGAGATGAACTGCTTTTCTCTGGAAGTTTCAGGAGAAATGAAGTGGCTGCTTGGAGTCTATTTGAGAACTAAACACTCTTTGCTAGTCACAAATCCCTGGGAAAGTGTCCTGCCAGATGCCTCCAGCATCCCTGACCTCTCCTCCCTGTGTCCCTCTGGCCTCCCTCCCGCATCCCTCCCACATTCCTGCAGCCTCCCCTCTGCCCCCTGCCCTGTCCCTGGGACACCCCTGCCCCATCCCACGGCCCTGCCACATTCCCTGCAGTGCCCAGTGCCTTTCCTGGCTCCTGGGCCAGCTCTGGGAATGCTTCCCATGCTCTGGGAGAGGTGTCCTACTGCTGTGGTGCTGCCAGGGTCATCCCGGAGCCTGTGTGCTCCTGGGGCCGTCGGAGCAGGGCAGGGACTGGGGAGCCCCATGCCAGTGTCCCTGCAGGGCTGGGGCAGCACAATTCCCTGGGGCAGAAGCACATCCCACGGGGTTGGAATCCCCCATGGAACCCACTGGGACTGGGGCGTCCCCAAGGGCCTTGTGACATCACCTGGGTCTGGGTGGGGTCAGTGGAAGCCCTGCCCTGGCAACCCCGGTGTTGGGGGGTCCCTGGGGGCACCTCTGCCCTGCCCCAGAGGGGTCTCACTCCCTGCAGGGAGCAGCACGTCCCGTGAGATCCTGCTGGACACTGGCCACGGGCTGCACTGACCACCCGCTGCCACCAAATGGCCCTGCCTGAGCCACAGGTGTCACCTTGCTGGGGGATTGGCATGGCTGAGCTGCCCTGGCTGAGCACAGGTAGGTGTCACTTGGGCTGTTTGGCATCGTGGAGGTGGCACCAAACCCTACAGGAGACACCAAACACTGCAGGGGACACCAAATCCTGCAGAGGACACCAAACCTTGCAGGGGACACCAAGCCATGCAGGGGACACCAAAACCTGCAGGTGGCACCAAACCCTGCAGGTGACACCAAACCCTACAGGTGACATTAAACCCTGCAGGTGACACCAAGCCGTGCAGGTGACACCAAACCCTACAAGGTGGCACCAAATCCTGCAGGGGACACCAAAGCTTGCCAGTAAATTCATTGATTGCCACTGACAAAATGATGCATTTGCTGCTAAAACAAGCAGTTCCCAAATTAAATTCCTGGCTGGGCATGGTGGAGTTCTCCTGGCTGTCCCGGGATGAGGCTCCCAGTGGGGAAATGCTGATGAGATACAATTAGATTAATTAACTATTTAGAGGAAGGACTGAGGGGGGTGAGCAGGAAAGATGAGCTCTTGCCTATGGAGCTGTAAATCCCAGCTGGGGCTGGGTGGTCTGGACCCTGCTCTGGACAAGCAGCTTAGATCACCCCTGTTCTCTCCATGAAAGGTGGGACAGGATGGAATTGTGCCCCTGGGAAGTGCTGCTGGGCTGGTGCTGGGAGCAGGAGGTGGCAGAGGGGTCTGAGTGTGTGACTCCCTGAAGGGGGACAGGTGCTGAGGCTTTCCAACACTCCCAGTGCAAGCCAGCTTCTCATCTCTACTGTTGGCTTCACTTGTGGCTTTTTGGGAGTGAGAGACTCCCCAGGGGAGAGGGGAACCAGGGGGAAGGAAACTGAGGCACAGCAGGGACAGTCAGCTGAAGATCCAGGGCTGCCAATGCAGGAGCTGCTGCTCTGATGGCACAAAGCTGTGCCAGGGCTTGGCATGGAGCTCAGGGAAAGGTTCTTGCCCCCGAGGGTGCTGGCACTGCCCAGGCTCCCCAGGGAATGGTCCCGGCCCCAAGGCTGCCAGAGCTCCAGGAGCGTTTGGACAGCGCTGCCAGGGATGCTCAGGGTGGGGTTGTTGGGGTGGCTGTGCAGGGACAGGGGCTGGGCTGATCATCCCTGAGGGTCCCTTCCAGGATTTTATGATTCTTAGCCCTTCTTGGTCACTCAGCTTTTCTAGGCCAGACTGGGAGCTGGGAATTCCTTCCCCCTCCCAACATCCCTGTCACAGGGTGGCAGCCACGCTCAGGACACTCAAGGTGACAGGGACTCTGCAGAGGTGTTTTGCAAGAGCTCTGAGAGCTTTTAATCGATGTTTGCTGACATAATTGGTGCTCCAAGCCCTTTGTTGGAGTGAGCAAACAGATCCTAATCCTCTGCAGAGAACTCTAAACTGGGAGTGAACTGGTTGGACCTGCCCTGGAGGAGCTTCGCTTTGAAAGCAAAACCCACTTTGGTTGCATGGAAACATTGCCTGCAGTGGGAGGATTAATGACTAATCATGGGTTTTGTTTTGTAGAATTTCTAATTCTAATTGAATGCTTTCACTTTCAGGGAGTTCATTTAATGATAGGATCAAATAATTGCAGAGAAACAGCCCTGAGTCTTGTGCTCCATGGAAACTGGGGCATGAATTGGGGGTTTTGGGGCAATTCTGGCTGGGTGAGAGGGGCAGGAAAAGGTGCTGAACTCTAAAAACAGATCCTGTGCTGTGGGGTGGGAGCTGAGGAGCAAAACCTCTGGGATTTCTGCAGGGTTTCTGATTTGGGATGATAAAAATGCTGCTGCAGAGGAGACACAACTTCATGGCAGTAAAACATGGCATTTATTGAACTGAAATCAGCAGCAATCTCAAAAACCACAGCCTGGCTGTGTCACACTCAGATTTAACAAGGTCTCTTTACATCATAATGTCATAATTATAAATAGATGAAATATTTCAATTAATTTAAGGTATTTACATTTTTCAAGCTCAGTGGTGAAAAAGCTAAAATCTAGGTGGGATTTCTAAGTCTACAACAGTCACTCCCCAAAAATCTCCAAACTGGTATAATTTTTTACAGAAAACTGACATTAACACTGAAGAGCTTTGCAAACTGCAGCTCCTGGTAGTTTTTATTTTCCTTTGGTTGTGTAATATTTATATAAAATTTATATTTCAATGAAACACTGCGGTGCTTAAAAAAATTATTTTCCTTAGCACCTGCACTGTTGGCAGTTTCCTGGAGTATGAAAAGAATCATGACAATAGTGCAAAGATTTGTCTCAAGGTGAGAGAAAATGCTGAAATAATTTATAAAAGAAACATTTTCTAGGTTTTATAGCTATTTTTCCTTCATCAGTGGACGAAAAGGTCTGGGAAGACCAAGCTGAGGTGTCAGTGAACCTTCCCTGTGCTGGGGTGGGGGAAGTACATCCCATACAGGCCCTGCTGCACCTGGTACAGGTGGGACTTTCTCCTCAGGCAGGAGAGGACCTGGTGGGAAAAGAACAAAAATTAATGGGAAAAGAAAAAAATTAACGTGAAAATAACAAAATTATTGGGAAAATAACAAAATCAAGGGGAAAAAGAACAAAAATTAATGGGAAAAGAACAAAAATAATGGGAAAAGAACAAAAATTAATGGGAAAAGAACAAAAGTAATGACAAAAAATACTGAACCCATGCTCTGCCCACCATTAGGTGTCCCCAAATCACGTTGCCAGGTGGGAAGGGAGGGATTTTGGGAATAAAAATCCCAAAATGCCTAAAGCTGTGAGGCAGCTCTGCAGCAGAGGGGTTTCCTCTCCTAAATCCTGCTGGCAGTAATTTTGTCTCCTGAACCTCCCTGCTCTCTGTAGGTTTAGCTCTTCTCCTCAGCTGGTGCAAAGCAATGTTTTCAAGCAGTGCTTTTAAGGTGTTGTTCCCCATCAAAACACCACCAGAGGTGGCAAGAGGATCTGCTCTGCCTTTTCCAAGGATTTGCAGCTGGAGCATGGCCCTGCCAGGATGCAGCAGTCTGTAGGTTAAAAGCACTGAAATAATTTATAATTTATATTTATTGTAGTTAAAGAGCACCAAATTTTCAGTGTGGTTCTCACAGGCTGTTAAAAATGTTGGGTTTGGCACTCCCTCACCTGGAACCTGCTCATCCTGCAGGTGTTTGGGCAGGGAAGAGGTTTAGGAAATGCTGCAGAGGATTCCCTCTTTCCACCTGTGGATTCCCTAATTCCTGCTCCTTGTCTTGGTGTTCGCCTCACCTTTGGGTTTGTGTTTTTCCCTCTGCAAAAACCCAGTGCCAGCCATGATCCTGCTGCTTTTCTAGAAGGAAAATTCTTCTTTCTTTTCTAAAAATCTGCTCAGCTGACTCTAAATTCCCTTCCCCATTCCCGGTGTTTGGGAGAGCTGGAAGGGAGTGAAGGATTTGGGGTGGTTTTTGCTGTTTCCAGGCACTGCTCCCACTGGGATCCTTGGGAATGTGTCTGGATGTCCCTCCTGTGGCTCTGCAGGAGTCAAGGGACAGGTGGGACAGCAAAGGGGACACTCACCAGTAAGCACAACAAGAGGAGGAGGATGAAGCCCAGCAGGGTGAAAAGGCAGATGAGGATGATGGCCCAGAACTGAAGCTCTGAAAAGGGCAAAAAAAGGAGTATGTCAGGTTTAGAGACTCCTCCATGTGGGATTGTGAGAGGGAGATCTCACCCTGGCAATGTGCAGAAGTGCTGAACACCTTAGGTCAGGGCAAATTACAGAAATTTGGGGAAATGGAGTGAGAATTCAGGGATCCACAACCTTAAATGTCACTGCAGGGAGCAGAATGCCCCAGCTGATTCCAGGGATGTTCAGAGTGACAAAGTTCTGGGATGTTCAGATTGACAAAGTTCTGTCTTAACTCTTTCTGGACTCTTTTGGGGACAGGGACAGGGCTGTCAGCAAAAGCTGTAGTTGTTTTACCAGAGTGTTTGTGGTGCATGGGAAAGGAACAGTTCAGGGTATTTTTCTTCTCTTTCCTGTTTGCTGTTAGTTCTGGGGTTGTAGCTAAGCTAAACCATATCTGGTCTGGTCTCTTTTTAGAAATACAGCAGTTATCAAAATTTATTGGTGCCAGAGTTTTCAAACAGTTCCCAAACTGCTGCTTTTGCCTGTCCTTCAGTTCCATCCCCCTCAGGCTGGTGACACCTGCTGTTTGCTACCAAGAGCCTTGGATTTGGTCTTTTCCATGGGTTTAGTCCCATTCCAAGATATCTGATGCTAATTTATTACAGCTCAAGTATTTATCAGGGTTCAGTTATTTATTAGAGCTCAAGTATTCAGTGGCTGTCGGGTCAATCCTTGCCATAAAGCACCTACCAGATCTTTTGGACTCTGGTTCATCTGTCTTGAGTGGAGAGTAACCTGGAAATGAGGAGTGAGACAGATGAGGAATGGAACTCTGGAGCTGATTTAAACAAAATTAGGAAGAATTCCCCAGAATGTCCCTCCAGGAGCTCTCACCTTCCACCACCAGACTCTGCTCCTCCAGCTCGTAGCTGGGGCCCAGCCTGGTGAAGCCCTGGGTCAGGAGTTTCAGCTCCTCAAACACCTCCTGCTCTCGTAAAGTCCCTGAGAGGGGACCCAGGGTGAACTTGCAGGTTGAGGCAACCTCTGTGTGTCCTTTGCCATGGACAGGCCTGGAGGGTGACAGCAGAGAGGGGAGAAAATGGAACAGAGCTGAGCAAGAGCAGGGAGAGGGGTTTGGAGCCTCAGGTTTGCAGATGTCCCAGCGATGTTTTATTGGGATGGGATCACTTTTAGCATCTTGTTCTGGGTGAGACAGGAACTCCTGCAGCCTTGTGTAATCCATCCACTGATTTAATCCCCAGCAAGGCATTTTTAAGAGGTAAATCAGCTCTGTTTCTAAGAGGAAAATCAACTCTATTTCTAAGAGTTAAATCAGCTCTATTTCTCAAAGTTAAATCTACTGCTGCTTTGCTCCTCCAAAGAGTAGCTGGAGGACCCTCACACAGGCAGGTTTTGTCCTCAGGCTGGTCAGTTGTGTAGTCAGTGCTGTGTGTCAGTGGAATTTGAGCTTATTTGAACACGTTAAATGAGAGAATGAACATGTTTGCTCTACCCTGGGTTTGTTCATGCATGAAAACAGCTCTGCAAGCACCGAAACAAAACCAGCTCTGTTTGGACAGAAACCTTTTGTGGTAAAGGCAAAAGTGACTGAGGGAGAATGAAGTGACTCCCATGTGTCACTGGGGGCACAGAGGTTGGCAGGGAGGGGTAGACACCCTAAATGTCTTCCTGAACTGCTCTTTTGGGGCTTCAAAAAGCGCTGGACATACCCAAAGCTCTCCACAGTGCAGCCAGCAAATTGGTCCTTCAGGTGGCTGCTCCTGAATACCTCGAGCTGATGGGGAGAAACAAAACAGTTGAGGAAAGCCGAGTTAATTTAGAACATCCTTTGGACAGGGAGCTCAAGCTATTGCTGTTCATTTCACCTCTTTCTCAATCTTCTCTTTGTTCTCTTGGTACATCTGGGAGCTGGAGTCCTGCAGTTCAGGCGAGTAGGGAAGGTTGGTGATTTGGAAATTTAATGCAAATTTTTCTTTGCCAGACTCCAGGGGTGTCTTGTGAGTTGCTGCCTCAACTGAGAGTTCCAAGGCTGGAAATGGAGAGGAAAGTTAAATTCTAGAAGAGAGAAACAGAGGCTTTCCTACCATGCAATACTGAGCTGCAGCTTTTTAGCTTGAAGTCTTAGATTGGCAGAACTTGAGTTTCACTGGGGTCTGACAGGAAACTCCAAATATTCCAGGCCATTCATTTCTTTGGGATGCTGCACATTGGGAAAAAAAGCTGAAGGTCTCTTTAGCTCTAGATGGTTGTAGTTGTGGTGAGCAGTTCACACTTGATTCTCTGATTTTTTTAATACTGAAAACACCTTAATTTTGAATAGCAATTTAATTTTGAAGAACATCTTAATATATTGAATAACGCCTTAAGCCATCGATGACTAGAGGACTGAACGTCTGAATGGCCTAACTCAAAGTCCAGTGATCCAACTTAATAACAAATTTATTTGTGCTCTGACAGAGCAGAATTTGGGAGATTCTGAGTGTGCTGTGGCAAAGTGAGTTATCCATGAGGGCACTGGGAAGGGATTTGATCCACGTACTGTCCACTGAGAATTCCTGCAGTCGGTAGCTGCTCCCCAGCCACAGCCCCGTGGTGTTGGAGGTCCTGTCCTGGAAAGTCCTTTCAACCACTGCCCTGTTGATTTTGGGGTCAGGCTGGAAGAAGCACTGGCAGTCGACCACTATGGATCCAGGCCTGTGGGCAGAGGGACAGAGGTTTGGAGATAAATAGGATGGGCAGGAAACTTTGTGTGGGAAGGAGTTTTCTGAAGGGTTGCTGCTGTCCTGAAGGTTGAGTGGTTTAAAGTAACGTGGTGGAATAATGGTGTGGAATGGGCTGGTTGGGGCATTTCCTTTGGACAGGGACAGGAATTAAAATTTTACTTGTTCTCTGGACAAATTTAGGTTGTTTTGTATGAATGCAATGAAAGAGCAGCACTTTTAGTTTTTTTAAAGCTTTCATTGTGTGGGAGGGTCCCTTGTCCAAGCCTCATTCCTGAGCAAGACACCACAGCTCACTTTTAAAATCTAGTGGAGTTCAGGTTGAGAGGAGTGCAGAGGTCACAGGGTCACCAGCTCCCAGTAAAGGGATGGAATCTGTAATTCCTGGGATACTCAGAGACCTGAGAGTTCCTTGCAGAAACCCTGACTGAGAAACCCTAGTCCAAAAAAAACTCAAACTGACAAATCCTGGGAAGCCTGGAAATGCCTCCTTAGGGCATCAGTTTCCAACAGGAGAACAGAGGGGAGGAATTCCACAGGGGCCACTGGCACTCGGCCATGGGGGAGCAGTGCCAGGGTGTAGCAATCTTTAATCAAAATCAGATTTTATCCCAGACCTCAGCCCGGTGATCCTGCAGGTCAGGAACTGCTCCCGCAGGTCGCTCTGACGGTACAAGTGATTCATCTGAAATTAAAATGTCACATTAAATATTAATAAGTTTGGGCACTGTGCTGGAGGCTTTAGGCCAGCAAGAGGGACTTGAGCTCTGGGTTATTTTTTGCTGGTTGGATTTCATGGGGGTTGGGTTTTACTTTGGAATAGGCACCTTCTGGTGGTGGGGTCTGACTTCCAGCCTAGCAAATATTCCTTCCTTAGGAATGTTTCCTTCCTGAAATTCCTGCCAGGATCCAGTGTGGGAGAGCACTGTCCTGAGTGACATCCCAACCTCACAGACCCACAGCTCAAAGAGAGCAAAACCCACCCAATCAGGGCCTTATCAGGTTGATAAATTGGATTGGTGCTGAAGAGAAAACGTTGGATTCTAGGAATGAATCATGGATGCGCTGACCAGGGATTAGTCAAAAGGGATTGGCCTTGGATGCACTTCTGGAGCTGGGAGTGAAATGCTGGGGGTGTGTTCATTTAACAGATGAGTTCTGGCATTTTGCAGTCCATGTCTTTGGCTGGAGAGAATTTCATAAGACCACATGGAATCATTGAAGGGTTTGGGTTGGAAAGGACCTTAAAGATCCTCCAGTCCCAGTTCCCTGCCATGGGCAGGGATCATACCCAGCAGCTACAACTTCAAACCAAAACTGAACCAAAGGCCAATCTTACATTTCAGATTATAGAAATTTTTCTTCCCAAATGTTGATTTTTTTAATTTTTTTTTTTTTTTTTTAATTCAGACATAAATCTTTGGTAGTTGCTTCAAAAACTGACCAGCCAGACATATTCTCAGATACCTCCTTACCTTGTTAGTGATGCTTTCTACTGCTGCTCTGTATTCTGGAGACTGGGAGTCAGGGTTGGTGAGGTTTTCATTGACTATTCTAAAGCTCAGTCTGTAGCCCAGTTTGACTGCAGTCAGGAGAGGCTTTTTGGTGGCAGCTGTGTCTGAGAGGGTGAAACCTAAATAAAAAGGGTACAGTTAGTTTATTTTTACATCTGTTCATATCATAAAAGCAATGTAGATACATCCCTGTTTAGATCATACACTGTAACAGTGAAATTCACCAGGAATTTGTCTGATTTAAGGAATGGAAATGCTGCCAGCATGACAATATCCTGTAGATTGCTTTTGTCAAACTTAAAGAAAACCAACAAACCAAAGGGATCATCTTTTGTCAAACTTAAAGAAAACCAACAAACCAAAGGGTTCATCAGTGCTCAGGCCCCAGGGATGAGGAATGATCTCCAGGAGATCCCAAAATCCTGATATCCCCATGGGTGCTTACCATCGACGTGCAGGCTGCTCCTGTCCAGGCTGTAGTGGCCCAGTTTGGTGACATTGTTTGTCATGGTGCTCAGCTCCTGGTAAAGCTTTTCTCTGTCAAACCTGACCAGGCTGGCATTGTCCTTGTAGCTGCACACAGCGTCCACTGTTGTGTCATCCCTGTGCCTTCCAGACCTGGGGACAAATGTCACACGCGTTCTTTAGGACACTGCTCTGCTGGCAGAACTTCCTGAGGGGTTTTTAGGGCAGACACCAAACCCTCAGTGCCAATGGGCTCCTGCATCCTTCACCAGGCTCTCCAGAACTGGGGTGATGACATTTAGATACCAAAATTATTTTACCAGCTAAAAAAACCTCCTGGCTGGAAGGGAGGTGTCACTGGCTGCTGTTTCCTGGCCTCAGAACAGCCATGAATTGAAGGTGTGTGAGAGTAGGTAAAGAAATGGTTAATTGCAATTTTAGGAGTATTTTAGGTGTTTTATATTTGAATGGTTTAGTATTTCAGACACTTCTAGTATTCTTTCAGATGTTTTTAGTGCCTGCAGGGAGGGCTCAGAGCAGGGACCAGGGTCTGCTCTTCAGTGCTGAGGAATAGGACAAGAGGAACAAGGCAGGAACAAGGCAGGAACTGATGCCCAGGAAGCTGATGAGCCTGAGGAGGAACTTATTCCTTGTGCAGTGACCAGGCACTGGGACAGATTGTCTAGAAAAATTGTGGAGATATTCCAGAGCCATCTGGACACAATCCATGCAGTCTCTGGGATGACCCTGCTGGAGCAGGGAGGTGGGACCAGGTGACCCACTGTGGTCCCTTCAAACCTGACCCATCCTGTGATTCTGGAAGTCCAAATCTTACCTGAATCTCATGGCTTTACATCCTGTGTAGGCAGAGCTTATGCTGCTCCTCTTGAAAAGAGGGTCAAGCTGTCAAAAAAAAAAAAAAAAGACAATTGAGAGCTGGGACTCAGTTTAAACTCAGTTTAATTGAGAGCTGGGACCCTGAGTTTAAAGCAGGTGGATTTAGGTCACCACCAAGACCCAAAAAGGGCACAAGCAAGGCTAGACTCACATAGTGGTTCATAACTTTCACTGTGGAAAGGAATCTGCGGGAATTTGGGGCATCCAGGTCTGCAGTGTAGCGGAGATTGGTCAAGGTGAAGTTAAGAGTGAAATTCCTGGATGTTGGTTTTGGTGCAGCTGTGGTGCTCCGGGCTGTAATCAAAGGGAAGAAGGATTAGGAATTTCCTATGAAAAATAAAAGCTGTTTTCACTTTCAAAACATTCCTAATCCCAGCACACCTCACAGCTACTCTGAAAAATTTTTTCCCCTCTGATTTTCTCAGGGCATTTCTCCTGTGAGACCTTCCCTTGAAATGAACGTGGCAAAATTAACGTGGCAAAATGAATTTGGCAAAATACTTACAGGATCTCTCAAGGGGTTCATTGTAACCTGGAAAGGAAATGCAAGAGAAAGAGTTATGTAAGAGAGCATCTACTTTGGAGAATGGAAGTGGAGAGGAGGTGATTAAAGGGATGACTTTGGAATGAATCATCAGAACCAGGCCCCAAGGGTGTGAATGTATTAAATAAACAAAGCTTAGGCAGAACAAGGTGCTTTGGAAGAGCAGCTACAATGAGAAAATGTGTGTGCCAATGTTAATTAAACACTGTGGGACAGGAATCAGGTGAAATGTTCACAGGCAGGTGAATGATTGAGGTCAAGACTAAAATTAAGTTCACTCTTCAATGTAATATAAAAATTAAAATCTTCACAAATGTTGACATGGAAAGATTTTAAATCTTACACAGAGAAATTATGCAGAAAACTCTAGACCTTCTCCTTAAGGTGACTTTTTTAACATTGAGGTGATCCCTGAGAGCTAAGGTGGTCCCAAACTGCTCCAGTGCCTGGAGGAGTGGGAAAACCAAACACTCACCATTGACATAGAGGCTCCTGTTGTCCAGGCTGTAGATTCCCAGCTTGGTGATGCCATTTGTCATTCTCCCCAGCTCTTTGTAAACCTCAGCTGGGTTAAACTTGGGCACCTGGGAGCCCTTTCCGTAGCTGCAGATGGTGTCCACTCCTGTGCTATCCCTGTTCTTCCCAGGCCTGTGGAATTTCATATAATGGAGCTTCTGTTAGTTATTAAAATATTTTGGGTGTATTTGTTTATTTTCTTGTTTGCTTTGATGTACTTAAAAAACCCTCCAAATAAATCTGCCCACAGTTCTCAGAGAAGCTGCAGAAATCACCAAGATATGGCCTTACAAAGAAAAAGGCTTTGTAAGATAAAGACCATACAAAATGGTGTAGAAGCTTTATTAGAATGAAATCAACTACTTGAAAAAGGAGAACAGTTATTAAAGTGTCAGTCAGATGTGAGGAAATTCATTTGCTGCAGTTCCAAGTGAATCTCTGTGGTTATTGCTCACCTGAATCCCGTCACTTTGCAGCCAGTGAAATGGGGGCCAATGCTGCTCTTCTGAAGCAGAGAGTCAGTCTGGCAAGGAAAAGTCTTTGTGAATACGGGAACCCCAAAATCCTGGGTGATTTCAGTGAAAAGCAACAGAATTTTGGCTTACGTAGTGTTTCATTATTTTCTCAGCGGACCGGAATTTGCGGGAATTTGGTGTCTGCAGGTCTGTGGTGAACATGAGGTTGGTTATGGTGAAGTTCAGGGTGAAGTGCTCCATGATTGCTCCTGGGCTTTGTGTGGTGGTTGATTTTACTGCTGCAAGAGAGAACAGAAATAACAATGATAAAATAAGAACAGGATCTTCATAAGACATTGCTGTTATTGGGTTTCTTAGAGAAAAAATCCATGTGAACATGATCCCACCCTTCAGACATTTTGCAATGTTACAAGCATTGCCAAATCAGCAGGAAAGAAAATCAATTTATGCCTTTAAGTAGACTTAACCCGTATTTGGTTTTAAATATACTTACAGGGTGGACTATAAGGAGGTTCATTGTAACCTGAAAAACAAATGAAAAATTATTAGGAAAATATTCCAAGAAAGTCTCAGCAAAACTAAATACAGGGGATTTTATTACAAGATTGTGGTTACTGAATTCAAGACTTTTAACTTGGTGACTGACAGGGTTTTGCCCTCTAATTTTTATTCTCTGTTTTGAGGGGTAAATTAAATCTTCATTCTGATTTCAAATGAGTCTGTGTTGACATTGAAGGCTGGACTTGATCTCAGAGGTCTTCTCCAGCCATAATGGTTCCATTATTCCAACACAAAATCCCAGAATGGTTTGAGACAGAAAGGACCTTAAAGACCATCCAGTTCCACCTCTCTGCCCTGGACAGGGACAATTTTAACTAGACCAGGATGGTCAGAGCTCCATCCCACATGGCCTTAAACACCTCCAGGAACAGGGAATTCAAATTCCATTAGAAAAATGCCTTGAGAAGGTCGCATTACCATTGACATAGAGGCTCTGGCTGTTGAGGCTGTAGTGTCCCAGCTTGGTGATGCCATTGGTCATTTTGCTCAGCTCATGGTAAACAGTTGTTCTGTTGAATTTGGGATCTGAAGGCTCATCCCTACAGCTGCACATGGCATCTACTCCAGTGTCATCCCTATTCTTCGTGGACCTACGAAATGAGTCATTGCTTTAGTTATTATTGAGAAATCTATCTTAACTTCTAGTATACAAAGAGAGGGATCAGAAAAACCACTCAGACATTGCTGCCACATAAGAAAATACCCAGAGATTAATTAGATGTTGATAAATGGGAATTTTAAGAAGCAGGGAATGGGGACTTTTCCCAGACATGCACTTACCTGAATGCCATTACTTTGCAGCCGATGTAAGCCGGGCCAATGCTGCTCCTTTGGAGTAGAGGATCAACCTGGAAATGGAATAACAACATGGAAGTAAGCAAAATGTCCCAGTGAAGGTAAGAGATGAGAGATACGGAGAGAACTGTGCCCCAGCAGGGCATTGTTTGCAAGACTTACATAGTGGTACATGACTTTTTCTGTTGACTTGAATCTCCTGGAACTGGGTTTCTGCAGGTCTGCAGTGAACTGGAGGTTGGTTATTGTGAAGTTCAGGGTGAAGTTCTTTACTGCTGGTGCCAGAGGCTGGGTGCTTTGATCAGCAGCTGTAATGAGAAATGAAAGTTATTGCTTGAAAATACCATTTACGTTCAACGTCCCAAGAGGAAACACTCTAGGTAGAATTCCCAGATATTCTAGGTGGCTTCAAGGCTATATAAGCTGCGGTTCCCTAACAGGCTCACAAATTCTCTTAACACTATTTTATAGGCCAGCAGTGCTCTTGCTTGATTAATCCAACTTGCTGTTTTGGCTGTTGCTAATTAGCAAAATCTTCCCACCCCCCCAATTTCTCTTTAATGGTACTTACATAGCTCAGGCTGCACTTCATGATGACCTGTGGGGGGGAAAAAAGGGACAGGATTTGAGGAAGTGCCTTACAGTTGGGAAGGTTTGGCACACACTAGAGTGCAGAACATGTCTGAGAGCTCATGTGTAAACATTTCCCAGGAAAGATTGATTTGGTGACTGTCCAGGCATAAATGCAAATTACTTTGTTGGCAAGGTGCTGCTTTTCTTAGCAGTGCACAGAACTCTCCCTTTATGAGGGATGTTTAGAGGAAATTTACTGATTCCCCAAGTTCAGTTTAGAATCACAGAAGNCTGCCTGGCCTGCAAAACACAGGGGCCTCCCTGAGCACTCTCCTCTGCACATTCTCCCATCAAGGGTGGGTCTTTCATAGCCATTTGTGAGTTGAAATGCCAGGTATGACTTGCCAAAATGTGTATGTGTTTGGTGGCCAGATACTGTTCTTCACCTCCACTAATGATGTGGGATTTAGGTGGGTGCCTGGAAGGACTTAAAAATATTCTAGAGTTTACTAAATAATCTTAGTGTGCACCATGCCAAGATGAGAGCATGGGCTTTGAGGGGGAGCTTTAAGAAGAACTGGAATCAGGGACATTATCCTGGAGCAGGACAACATTAGCAAGAAGGGCCTGCCTCTGTAAAAGGAGAGAACATGAGTGTTCTCCCACCCAGGTGCAGACCTGTTGTGTGTGCCTGGACCCTTCAAAGGGACACTTGGGTCAAACCCATACCTGAAGTCTGTAGTTTCACATCCATGGAAAGCAGGCCCAATGCTGCTGTCCTTCAGCAGGCGGTCCA
>VYZP01018824.1:2893-34127 GCA_013400635.1 Hypocryptadius cinnamomeus | reverse complement strand
TCATTCCACTGGAAAACAACTTCAGTAAGATAAACAGGTGTGAGCACAAAGCACATTCACCTGCAGATGTGCACTTCAAAGTGTTCCTGATTTAGGTAGCTGGATTGCAGTCAAGCAATGCTTGCTCAACCATGCTTTCTCTTGTGTCCCTGTGTTCCTGATATTTTAAATCCATGTAATCAGATCACACTGGAGGCTATTATTTTAAAGGGAGTAGCTATCTGAAACATGCTACATATAAACAGCTGTGATTTGTTGTATATTGGTTCTTCCCATGGTTTCTACAATCTGAAGAAACATATTAGTTGCAATATAAGTCACATTGAAATTCTTGTTTTCAGACCTCAATGCTGCTGAAGCAAATAAAGCAAAAGCAAAATAATGTTGCAATGCCTTTTAATCCTGTTATGCTGTAGTAAATGTGGGTCATTTTCTAGCTGTGTTTTAAGGAGCAGATGTTTATTTACTTAATGATAAGATTTAGTTAGGGTTGGAGAAAGGAAAATGACACCTCAGTTTTACAATGTGATTAATATATGTGTAAAGAATTAGACAAAATAAACTAAGCCAGCTTATGATTTATATCTTATTTGTAACAAATTCTTTGTACTTAAAGCAGAATCATGAAAGTAAAACAGCATAGCTTATTTTCAGAGGAGTGCATAAAGGTGCACCTCATCTATTACAAAATATTCCCCCAGCATCCTCAGGAACTAAGATCAACCAGTTTTAGATTTTATTCTCTCACTAGCCAAGTTTTATGCTGTTTTGCTCCTGTCCATATGTAAACTCAAAGCTGGAGCTGACAATAATATCCAACATTGCCAGCACAGGGCTTCAGCCTGAAACCAAATTTCAGTGAGTCACTCTTTCCAAATCCCACCCAAAGAACTGCTGTTATTTCCATGTCTTCAAAACAAACTTTCCTTGGATGCCATTTGCTTCTCCTATGTCACAGTACAATTACAGCAGTTTTTCATTTGTAATTGTATTTTTTTGTCTGTGCAGTGCACCTTTCCTTTGCAGCAGGACTCAGTTGCAGGAGTCTGAAAAAGCTCAGTTTCCAAGAGCCAAAGGTGTGAGGAAAAGGGACACTGAGAGGCAAGGACAGCAAAAAGCATGTGCACTGTTTTGAGTAGAAAATCCTGATACTTCTCTCTGCTAAAATTGTGCCCTTTATAAAAACAGATTTGATGTGAGAACACTGTGACATTTACCTAATCTGTCTAAAAATAATTTAAGACTCCCAGTTCCACTCTTATTTCTGCCCTTGCATTTTAATCTGCCTCAACATTTCACAGTCTTTTGCACCTGGTCAAGTGTTCACTATTTTAGGTCTAATACTAATCTTCTTTCTATTTAAGTTTGGAATTTCAATCCTGGATGCAAGTAACTTATTTGTTAAGCCTTCTTTAACATAGGGCATTTCTCCAGCAGTGATTTACTGTCTCATTTCCATATAATATTTGTTGATACCAGGGGTTTCAGCTCATTATTTTCCTTATACTTAGTTTCCGACATGCCTGTTGTGGCAATGCCCTAATTTAAAACCTGGTATTCCTAATCACACTTCTCTCTTATTTTGATTTTCTGCATTTCTGTGAAACAGACACACAAAGAACTTTAACTTCCTTAAGCCCTCCCTGCATAAAACAAAGAAGCACAATTTACTGTGAAGGGCGTTGGAGTGTTTTTAGCATAGAGGTTAAACATGTGTGAGTTTAGAAGTTAACTGAAATATTTGCAGCTGGAGTATCCTGTAATGATTTTGTTTGCTCTTTGTCTCATCACACTTAAGATTTCATGAAGGTAGGAGCACAGAGGGTGACATGTGACAGAAGACAATAAATCCTCACCTGGAGAATGGCTGATTGCCATGTAACTGCTAACATCTGGTACGAACTTCAGCACTGATACTCCTCTTCAACACTGCTTTAACTGACCTTTCCACAGCAGAATAGTGAAATCAAGGGAAAATTATATTGAGCCATAGGAGAAAGAACACTTCCAGCTGTTTCACAACTGACCTGCTGTTTGTAACAGCTCCACTGCACGTGCACTTACAGCTCCCAGAAGCTGCATGTTCACCCCATTTCTCTTTTGGTTCATCATAAATAAACAAAAGCCAGACAGAGAAAGATTTGTTAAAGTGGAAATAGTAACACGAAGTCATATGGCAACAGTCATACTTACAGTGTTTTAAATACACAAAGGAAAGAAGAAAATACATACCCTAACAGAATGCTTTCTTGATTTTGTTATGTTATTCTGATCGTAGTCTCTGTTCCCATAACTACTGAAAAACATGTGTCCTCTGTCAGGCAGAGAAGATATTTTCCTAATTGATTACAATGGTTCTAAAGGAAAACTGTTTTTTTAATTATTATTTTGATGTAGCAACAAAATATAGAAACAATTCTAGAATCCAAATTAATACTAAGCTACCTTGAATACACAATCACTGTAATAACCAGAGGGCAATTAAACATGTACATGAACACACTCTACAATTTCAAAAGGTTTTATCCTAAGTGAAATTAGCTTATGTCTAACATTCAAATTATAATCCAGATGCTTAGTTTTCATAGTTTGTTTACTGATTTTAAATGTCATGGAGTTTCAGCATTATGGTGAATTTTTCCAATGGAAAGACTAGACAAAGCATTTTTTTGATACCAGTTTAAAAAAATGAGATTTTTTTCCCCAAAGCTGCATTACTGAACTTTTTTTTAAAAACTGTTGCTCAGTGACTATTTTTTAAAAGTAATTTCTCATATAAGAAGGGCATAATAACCTAGGCAGATTTCACTTTTAACTTAGTTGTAAATTTTAGGCACAGTTTCTAGTGAATTAGACTTTCAAACATAAACAGGCCTTTGTTGATGTCAGTAAGACTATGTGCAAATACAGAGCTGTCCCTAAATAAATTAATCTATGGGGTTTTTTCCTGCTATACACTATTAGGCAGAAGTAAATTGCAATGCAGTTAAAAGAACTATAGATATTTCCATTTTGTCTGATAATTCTAGCTAATGCTAAAACCTGACTTAAATGATCAATATTGTACCTGACAGTTGTGGAAATTTTGAAGAATAACAGAAAAAAGTGATTCTATGCGTGGTAACACATGAGAAATTATAATCACTGTTTCTCCCAATAGTACTCCTTTCTAATTTACAGAACTTTAGAAGAGTCTTAAGAATTTCTAGCTGGATGTGAGTCTCCATTCAAATAATACAGGAAATTGATGCAGTGCTCTCAAACACATGGGTTGATTACATTGTAGTCTGTGCTTTGTGGCTAAGAATGGTTTTTACGTCTGTTCCTTCTATTGACATTACCGTATATTAAATTTCTCTCTTTGTCTCAGCTGGTATTAATGGAAAGTCATGCTTTGGTTGAAATTTTCTCAGTGTACTGCTACTCACATATATTAGCACTGCAATAGTCATTTCCTAAATCTCTTTTGTCTTCCAAATCACATTTCTGAAGATCAGGCTGCTTCTGTCTGATTATTTAAGCAATGTACATTTCAGAGCATGTTCTGCACATTACCCACTTTGTATATAAAGATCCATGTTTGTATCCTACAAAACAAAAAACTATGAGTTCTACATAACGTTATTATTTGAGCTCTTCTTCCCAACTTATTTGATGTTTTATATCTTGAAGGACAAGCCTGTGATTAGCTGTGCACTTACAGCAGGTAAGTGTACTCTGGACGTGTAGTTACATGCAGAGACACACAAGCTTCATTTCAAGCTCCTCTCTAAAAGTGTTGAATTATTATTTTAACTGAACACTGCTTCAATTTTAATGAGGTCATCTGCAATATCATATTTCATTACTGTATTCCTGTAAGAGAAATAATCTTCACCATTTTTTATTCTTGCTTTTCTATCATTAGCATTCTTATCTCTTTGGGGACTGTGGTACATACTTAGTAAGACAATAATGATGCTTTTGTGTCAGTGTTCTTTGCAAACACTTATCTTTGTCAAGTTGAAGAACCTTTGGTAACACAATAATTAGTGTTTCTGTCATGTTTACTCTATCATCTTAACACCAGCAATGTAGGCACATGCAGTGGAAACATCTTTGGTCACTCATCCATAAGAATGTGGGACAAAGCATCACTGAATTTCACCTTCCACTTGTAATAAGTGCTGATGAGGCTCCACTGACGTTGTGACCTTTGGTTGTCATGAGCATTTTCTGTTCAGGGTACCTTGGAGAAAGCTTTGCCTAAAACACATGTGAGATTTATTTGTACTGTTGAAAGCCCTACTGTGCAAATAACACCCCAAAATAACTGCCAGCAGGATGAATCTTACAAGTCGCTTTTTAAATTCCTTTAATTTAAGATCTTGAGGGAAGAAGTAGATCCTAAAATCTTTTAAAATATAAATAAGTAAACAATTTCCCTCTCCAGACCCCTCCTCCAAAAAACAAAAAAACCTCCAAAGCAAAGAAATAAACAAAACAAAAACAAACAAGCTAAAAAATAACTCCTAAGGTACAGCAAAAACATTTTGTGTTTCCTATAGTCTGTCTTAAACAAGACTGTACTATTTGAGGGTTCCCATAGCAAAAAACTCTAAACATTTTTTTGCTATACTTTGACACACAAGAAAGTTTGTGTGACCAAGGTAATGTCTTCATTCATCAGAAACAGACTCTCCTGGCCAAGGAGAGAGAGCAAACTTGCCACCCATATTCACATGCAGTAGGAAATGCTGACAGTATTCTGAGATCACAGCATCCAAATTAACAAAGTAGTCTGCAGCTAGGAGCCTCTTTCACCAGTACAAGTCATTAAATTCTTCCAGGATTGAGTCACCCCCGAACCCTTTGCATTTAGGGATTCCTATCCCTCCCAGTTTTGGATGCTTAAAGTATCCCTAGTTGTCATAATTGTTAGCACATTAAAATAGTGAATGGGTTGAGTTAATTTTGAGTTGTTCAGAATTTATAATCCAGCTGTGATGGTGCAGGTCAAGACCTGAATATCCTGACACATGTATTCTGTATATAGTGAAAGGCTGGCAATGTTAAGAAAAGAAAATGCTGCCTAAAGGAATACAGATTTGAGGAAAGGTTTTCACAAGTCTCAAATTGACTTAAGTGCTCAGGAATTTCTTTAAAGCATGATTGCCCAGTCTATGGACCTGAATGTGGGGTCCCTGGGCAACACTTCACACATGTTTTTTGACCTCAGTGTATAATTTAAGGACCACAGTAAATGTAGCCAAAATACTTAATGGAAACTTGCATTTTTGTAATGTGGTGAAGATTTTATTCTTCCAGACACAAGGTTCTGTTTTGATTCTATCACATTTTTTCATGTTTTCTATAAAAATGCTCCCTTTCATATACATGGTATGCACATTGTGATGTCTGCAAAATTTGTCTAATCTAAACTGCTTCATTTGCAGTCTTATCTGAAAAAAAAAAGTTTCAGTGTATGACAAGTGATCTATCTTAATAATTATCTCTTCAGTATGCCTTATGGTGAATAACCAACTGGTTCCAATTTACCCTGCAAAATATATAAAACAGTTTTGTAGAGAACTCAGCTCAGAACCAGCTCAGGAAATGACCCTTCAAATGTAGTTGCCTCCCACTATGAAACTATTCCTCAGAAAAAACTGGAATAAGTTATAATTGTTCATTTCACATGTTTAAACTTCTCTGTCCAGAGGGAACACACAGCTGGGGTGAACATGTGAGCAATTTAGGATTAGCAAGTTCATGTATAGTAGATTAATGGAGAAATGATTGGATGTTGTGTTTAAGACACAGGCAATTGAATGTGCAGCAGGTAAACCTAAAAAGATCTGCAAAGGCAATCTTTTAAAATCCTTTTTAAATATTTTTATTCATCTCAGTAGTCAAAATGTACCTAATCCTACCAATTCTTGTCTAAAATAAATTAATTTCTATTTAGCTCTATTTTTTAAAATGTTTTTTCTATTGAAATTCAGGTCTACATACATTCTGACCTTTTCAAGAAAGCCTGCTTCATTGTGAATTGTGAGTGCATTAGGAAGGTAAACACATCCAGTACTTGTTATTCAATGAGTTTGGATTTAGAAAGTCATTGTCAATAGGTTAATCCTTTTGTACAGACAGTCTCTTTGGCTAAGAGGCATCTTAAACAAATAAAGGTTTTACCAAAATATTAATTTTTCAGTCTTCCTGTCAACTGTCAAAGAACAAACCTCAGTGGAGGTGTTAAAATTGGTTATTTCTAGTTTATATTCACTTCATGTCAGCACAGTTTGAAAAAGAACTTCTGTATACAGAAGCCAAGTCACAGGCTATTTGTTACTCTGCTCAAGAAATCATTAAAACCTAGGATTTTCTTGGAGTGTTTTATGAGGATGAGGGAAGGGATAAGTTTATCTGGGTTCAACAAATATTTATAAATACCATGAATAAAAAGGATACCAAATTCAGCAGCAGATTGGGTAGGCACTTAAAGAGAAAATAACATATCCCCGATCTGATTAAAAGTCAAGTGTCTCTTGAACTGCATATCACAATATTTGCCAAGTGGATATATTTTAGACTATTGGTTAAATGTGAAAGTAGAAATTAGGGATTCTGAGAGAGAATTGCAGTAAAACAGCTCCTTGCAAGAATTATGTGGGCAGAAGATCAGCAATAAATAAGGTGAGGCTGTATGTACAACTTTTATTTCACTGGTTATTTTAAGTCCTTTCATTGCTTCACAGGCTTCTTACAGAGCTCTATATTTCTGTTTATTTCTACACCAGAAATGACAGGACTGCAAAGGAAAATGTCAATCCACACAAGCAGCCAGTAAGATAGCCCTCTTGAAATACAAATGCCAGAAATTGTTTGAAGATTCCTGGATCAACAATCCACTGAAACACAACCTGAGCTCATGAGTCAGAGCCACAGGAGACCAAAATTACAGAAGAGACACTCTTCACTCTTTCTGGATGTTCTTCACCATGAGCTGTATCTTGATGATGCCCCTTAAATGTGAACATTTTCTCTTCACTTTCAGGGGGATGTCCTGAAACTTTCAACATCCCATAGGCATTTTTCCTCTTATCCATTGAGGACGTACATCTTGTCCAGAAAAAGAATAAGTCAGTAGGGACCTTCTATATTTCCTTACATAAAAGCAGGGCGTTTTAACATGGAGTTCTTATCTAATCTTTGTTTTTGCATTAAACATCCTGTTTTACTCAGTGTACTTCAACAACCAACAGAACTTTCTCCTTAAAATCTGCAGTACTTATAAATTGTATCTAAATTTTTAATGTGTTCATCATAAAACATGTATTAATTGTGAACTTTATGACTAACAGTGCTTCATTAAGATATAGAAGGTACTAGAATTATACCTATTATCTGATCAACAAAATAAAGAGCAGTTCCTCAGCTGCTTCAGTGAAGTCCTATGGGCTAAATGCCAACTGGAAAATAGTCAGGTGACATTTGCTGCAGGTGGGATCTATTGCTTTGTCCTCTATCAGTCTTCATGATTTATGTTTTTCTGGAGCTGTTCTTGCCAGATTGACATTTACATATCATTTTTTAATATACTTCATATTCACATGCACATTTAATTTTTTATTAAATAGTCAGGACTTCATAGAGTATGGCTGGCTGAATGCAAAATGATTGACTAATTTGAGGGATAATTATGTCGATTTAGCTGGAGCCACCATGTACCTGCTCAAAAGTCAAAGTGCATACCTGAAATTGTGTTGCAGAGTTTGGGCCCAATTAATGAGAATGGTCAAGAAGGTGCTAATGCTTCCAGGAATAAAAATATGCTTCGTGTCTAAAAATACTTTTGCATGCCTGTAGATAGAATTTAAAGATGGTATCTGGGCATGCTTTTTTTTCCCAAAGAACTTTATATAGATCTTCGGGATATAAAGAATAGATAAAATGCTAAATAGCATAGATTGACAGCTAGTTGTTCCATTGTGTCAGGGAATATAGTTTAAAAAAAAAAAAAAATTAAACAAACCCAAAACTTCTCAGAACTGGTCTCTAAGCAGTTCGAATTAATGTGAAATGTTCCTCTTTTATAAAGGGTTGAAAAGTGCTGCGCTTCTATCAGAAGAGAATAAAATAAATTATTTTATTAATTCCGCAACCAGTGGCCTTCTGCTCCACTATTTTATTATTAATTTATTTGACAGGTTTTTCTGGAGATTAATTACTGCAAATACGCTTGTAGCTTCCCATAGTAAAGCTGAAGCATGTACTGATTTTATTCCTTCTCCTCTGTCTGCCTCTGAAACTGTATTTGACAATTTTCATATTCTTTCAGATTTCCAATCTGTGAAGGAAATAGCCACACAAGAAAATAGCAGGTCAGCCCTAGGGCTGACACACTGAGTGCTGATGGAACTTTTAGCTTGCTTCCCTTGACAGAGAAGATGAGGGAAAGATCAGCAGGATTTTGTCCTGAAAATGCTGTCCTTGGGCAGGCATGTTTTTAACAGCCCACAGAGCATCAGGGTATGTTCAAAAAGTCCTTCCTCATCAATAGTGTTAGATCAGGAATAAATTAATAATGAGCACAGTCATAGGCACAGTGCCAGTCTGAGGTTTTGAAGTACCCTCTGAATGAAGTAATATGGCCTCTTAAATTACTATATGCATTTAGAAAAAACCCCTACAAGAACATAATATATGCCATTTTTCAAAATGTATTTGTTTAATTACTTATTTTAAATGTATATACATAGGTCGGTATATTCAAATTTGGGGTTTCTTTTGTGTTGCATGAATTTAACCAATAGCTTTTAAACAACAAAGAGACAGGACAAAATCAGTGGGCTATTGTTTTGGATTTGTGGATTTCTAAGCATGATTAAATGGGCAGTAATCTGATTTTTTTTTTATATGACTTCTGTTTACTGACTGGAACAGTGCAAGGTCTTGTGTTTGCATATTATTTTTCAGATCAGGCACTGTATAGTTCCACAGATTTAATAGAGGCATAAATGCACCATGATAAGAAAAAATATATATTATGTAAATAACTGTTTAGAGTTCAAAAAGTACATGTACAAAATATTAACAGGTTCAAAAATTGTGGAAAAAAATGACAGGGCAATTAAACATTAATTCTGATTTGAATGAGGGAAAGTCAACACTTAACTGAAGACAAATGAATGTGGCTGACTGGCAGAATTTGAATAGCACTACAATAACGTTCCAAGGGGCATACCTTCACCTTCTGGCATAACACTTTGTTCCACGCTTTTGCCAAATGACAAATGTCATTGACTTCAGTGGGGACCCAGCTGACTGTTTGGATGAGACAATAGCTGGTAATTGCATTAAGTTATTTTGATTTTTGAAACTATTCTATTTCCAAAGTTTTGATCTAACTACTAATGTTTCTCTTTACTCTATACTGCAAAGTACAAAAAAGATTTGAAAGGAAATTATAATTTATATTAAGTTTGAGAAAGCCTGCAAAAATCACAAAAGATGTGGAGTAATACTCCTTCCAATCAGAACAAGTCATTTAGAACCATCCTAAGGATCAGAGAAATGTCTCCTTTGAGAAGACAAGTGAGATGTTTAAAATTTCCAGCTAAGGAGGAGAGCAATGAAGTGGCCTTGGTGGGCGCTGGCATCCAGCCAAAACCAACCCTCATCAATGGCATCATTTCAATAGTTTTTTCTATGCAGTTATAAACATCTAAGTGTTTTGTTCCAGGCTTTGGGCTGTAAACAAATTTGTTACTGTACATACTAAAACTCAGCATTTCATCATAAATATCAGAATCTATACTGGTAAAATATGCTGAGTGTAGGGAATAGAAGCTAAGTTTACATCTGGGTACAATTCTGCATCTATATGAATCATTATTAATAACAAGTATTGTTTCCCCTTGCAATAATGTCATGGGGCAGCAAAATCCAGGGATCCAGTGTGCTGGCATCCCCACACACGGTGCTGTTCTATATCCAGCTGTTCAAAGCTGGGTGAGTGTGTACATGCCAGGCCACAGTTGTAACTGAAGAATTAAAAATGTATTTCTTGTGATGAACACTTTCCAATAAAGGCATCCATTGTACACCTACCAGGATAACAGTGCCTCACACCCTTCCTGCCAAACACAGGCATTGCAACAAAAAAATTCCTCTTCTGGAGTGGGTGAGAGTTCATCTGTGTGCAACCAGTGCAGAGATGGGCAGATGTGCACAGCAGAGCAGTCTCTGCCTCGTCGTGGGGCAAAGACAACACCTTGTGCCACACAGGGCTGATGCAGGGAGTCCCCTGGCCACAGAATCCAGCTGTGAGTTGCCACACAGGGCTGATGCAGGGAGTCCCCTGGCCACAGAATCCAGCTGTGAGATGCACTCACCTCACCCGCCTCAGAGACTGCTCCTGTGCCAGCAAAGGCTGGAATTCCACATTATCACATGGAACTCGCTCCATACATGAGTCAGCTTTAGCCAACTGCAGCACTTACAAATTGATAGTGGAATAACAAAATACATAGAATAAGAAAAAAATACTCTAAAAATTCTGAAACACCCCGGTTAAGCCCTCACCCCTATTCAAAGTTCTTCTTGCTTCATGACTAAGTCTACAGAAGTAAGCTGTAATCTAATTTGTTTTGGTCACAATGAAAATGTGACAGTGTGAACATCAGCCCCAGGCTGCTTCAGTAGCTACTTGAGGTTCCTGTGTTATGTTTAGGGCTGCTCTTGCTGCATCTTCACAGCTCCTGTTATCTAATCTAACTTGTCTATCCATGTTGTTGACAAGTATCCTGAAAGTTTGGAATAATACCAAGAACTTACAATAATCTCAAGCTAGCAAATGAAAAATTATTTTTTAAAGTTAAGCTTTCATGATTCACTTTCACTGTGTAGCTTTTGATCTTCCTCAGGTAGAGACCATATGTCATAGGCAGGATATATTTAAATCTGGAATATTTTTACAGGTATTTCTGTTGTTCTGTGAAAGGATAGATTTAGAAATGCTTCAGAAATACAAGCAATCAAGCTGAGAAATATTTTCATTTCTACCTTTCAAAATTATATGGGGATACAAGAGTGTCTTCTAACTTGAAATTTAAGGTAACTATGATATCAGGAAAACTTGCAAGATTTAAACTTGAACCCAGATTAATTTTTATTTTTAGTCAATTTTTAAGGACTTTGTCTGGCCAATTTTAGGACCTGTCAATTCCAGAAGGAATAGAAACAACTTCCCACATGGGATTTGTCCTCTTTGCTCTTTGGGAAAAACGAACCCTTTTTGTCTGACAGTTGTATTAATAGATGCCAATGTACATTATGCTAGTATTTAATGCAATATATTGTGTCTTTGAAGAACAGCATAGAAACAATGTGTGCAACAAAAGGCGGCTGAGCTAAAGAGGGACCTCTATAGAGAATTCCAGACTGGAAAATGCCTTTTTTTCATATCCTCTGAGACTTGCATTCCTCTGTAAAATTGTTCAGTAGTTTTTTAAATGTATTTTACCTTATTTTTTATTTAACTATTTTAACTTAATAGATCTGCCATGAATCAAATGACAGCAATGCAACACTCACTTTATATTTTTGCTAAGGTATAAACCTCTGCCCGATACGTAATTATACCTTGTGTTTTTAAAATGTCAATTATACAAAAACGAAAATAAATACCAGGCAATTTTACAATTAGGTCTTTCATTAAAGACACAGTATGACAACATAATCAGCTTTTCATTTAATGGTTTGAAAAGTCATCATAGTCTAATTAATATGCTACAGTAATATCCACACTGCTTGCATTCTTTTTCTTTCCCTGTGCTTTCCAATCTTTTTTTCAGTTAGTGATCTCAAAATACTGCCATATGCAGATTCCTGTACTTTGCATATGCCATATCATGCATATGCCATAAATCATATGCCAGATTTGTAGAATTACTTAACTCTTACCAGTGAATTTCAGTGAAGTTCTAAAGATAGTTTAGGAGCATTTGGATTAAAGCCAAACAGCTGCATTATTATGTCCAATGTTTTATCTTAGGATGTGCTGTGTTCAGCCTGTTCTGTCAATAAGCATACACTGGCTGGCCTTTACTCTCCAAGCCCTGAAAATGTAGAATAGACTGAAGTAGATGGGGCTTTTTCATGTGGTTAAAGTTCAGCTGGGAAAGAGTAATTAAAACAGTTGAAAAGTGTTTTAATGATCTAAGTCCAAGGAAACTTGATATCCTTCCATTTTAGCAATGAATTCAAGCATTTAATGATCCCTGCAGGGAGAAACACATTTGAAACAAAAAATTGACTCTCTCCTTAAATACCTTTGCAGACCCATGTGTGTCTCTTAGTTGGACAGGGAGGAAAAACAAAAGGGCAGAGCTGGGCCCTGCAGTCCAGGTGGGCAGCTGCATGGTGTAAGAGCCACGCTCACCATGGTGTAGAGCTGCTTCTCCTGCACAGGATGCTTTGTGAGAGCGTGGGAGGATTGCAGTCCCCAGCACCACACTGCTGAGTGCATGCTCAAGTGTTGGTGAAATTGATACACATGACCCAAATGAGAAAAGTGACATTTAATTCACCTGCACCTGAGAAGATAAAATATTTAACCCCTTAGGGTTGTTGACAAAGATGCTTTTAACTTGCTAAGAAGTGATTAAATATTTGCAGTCTTTCCCCCATCATCTTTGATTCTTTAGTGTAAGAGATTATTTAACTATAAATCAATAAATTGTGTTTTATGAAACTCAAAATTTTAGAAAGCTGAATGGTAAAGAGCATCATCATAAAGAATTTTGTTTCTGATTTATGAGAGCAAGACAGTATTCAGTTGGCAAGAGGCTAATGCTGAAGAGATTAAATCAATCTTCATTATAGTTGCAAGGAAAAATGTTATAACAATAATAAATCTGAATGTCCATGAGAGATATTTACTATGTAAATTTTTGCTGAATCAAAACAGAAATAAACCCAAAAAGGTGGAGGATAGCTCCAGTGAAACCTGATGTTTTATACAAGTAATTACTGGTCATTACTGTGGCAATATTTTACAGTGTATTTCCTTGGCAAAAATGGGAAAGCAAAAGACTTTTCTGCAGAAGCCCTGTTGAATATTCTGACAAAGGATCTGTGAATATTTGGACAGTTGGGAGAGTTTCTGCATAGATATTTTGTGAGATTGAGTTCTCTGAGCTTTCTAGGAGCTAATAATTTTGAGACGGCAAGACAGGGCATCGTGAAAGGACTGGATTGTCCATCAGCATGTTCAAAAGTGCTAAGAGGCCTCTAGAGAGATGACATTTGGCTTCTTAAAATGCAGTTCATATGTTATCACCAATCTGGTGACATACATGCCCCTAGAAAGATTAACAAGGTTTGCCAGATATGCTGCAAGGCAAAAATACACTGTCAGAACTTAACCAGGCTCGGAATGATGTCAAAAGCAGATATGCTCTTGAAGGAGCCTTCTTAAAACAAGTCACAGTTAATTTGATGTTCTTAACTTGTTTCTGATAATCTGTGCTGAGAGGCATGTCAGTATTCCACCCTGCAGCATTTTCAAGGTGATTTGGACTGTTAAAAAGATGAAGCATAAGAGAGGTGCTTAATTATAGGTAAGTGTGTGAACAAAGTGTGATATAAAGTAATAGAGTTAATAAAAGGATGGTGACTAACACAATAATAATATTAATATGAGTTTGTGATCCATATCCAGTAGACTTCAGATATGGTTGATAAAGATCCTAAATTAGTTTTCTAATTAATTGTTTGGAAACAAAATATTTTCATTTCCCTTTCCCTACTACTTTTGCTTGATTGCCATACTTTCATTTCAATTCCATGTTTCTACTTTTCTGCTCTAATTCGTCTTTGCAATAATTGCTTCTACTTCTTTTCATTTTGCTTCTCTTCTGTAATTCCACATTGCAGCTGGTCTTCAGCACCACACACAGTGTAGCCACTTACATAACAAATGCCACCAATCCCTAATGCTGTCAGTCATTAGGCAGTGTTTTTAACTGGATATCAGCTTCTCAAATTATTCTCACACCATCTGCTTGTTGAATATTTTTCATAGTTCATGTTTTTGGTTCTGTTCATTTATTCTTTAAACTGAGACATTCTGTAAAAGCGGCGTTATTCTCTTGCTATGATATTATGAGAGAGTTATTTTTTTCCCTTACCTGTTAGTTTAGTTTCTTAAGTAGTCCACAGCACTGATGCTGTAATTGTTGGTCTAGCAAAGCAGGTTGTATCTGCTGTGTCATTTCAGAAGGCAAAATTCATTTGTTTTACATGGAAGGGCCAAACACTTTTGCAGGTACTATGTTTGCATCATATCTATTCTGCAGATTTCAACAAAACTTACCCTCCCTGTGGTGTGGAGGTATCACTAGGTTTCCTTAACTTACTCTGTTCCTTGTCTTGTTACTGGTAATTCTGAGATGCAAAAATGACCTCCTAGTTTATCTATCCCTTTAAAACATTTTATCTCCATAACAAATCCCCCTACATTGTCCCTTCACCATGTTCTCTCAGTACCCACAGGAGTTTTGAAGAGGAACCCCGGGGTGACTCACAACCCCTGTACTGATGGTATTTTTACCACAGAATGCATCCACACATGGTCAGAAATGAGCTGGAGGTGTCACACAGTCACTGCAACCCTCATGTGGTTTTTCTTTTATTACAGGGTCTCCAGTGGTATTGGGATTGTGTTGAGAAGGTCTCAATTGATTTTCCATAAATCAATAACCACAGAATCATTAAGGATGGATCATTGAATGCAACCATTAATTTTGCCGTGTTGAAGAATAATAGCTTGTTTCTTATCAGCAGTACTTTGCATTATTTTCAGTTATTTTGATATGTGTAATTTGTGATAGCTAATATTTCAAAAAGGATAAATACTTCCAGGTGCTGGAAAAACCCCAACTAATCTATCCTCTGTCAGCTGTGAAATTGTGGCATAGTTAGATATAAGTGTACCTGACTACAAGCCTGACTGGGCTTCAGTGGTTTGGGGTTGTCTACATTTCTGTATAATGCTATACCAAAAGTAATTTTTCATTCTCACCTCAGCTTCTCTGTTCTCTCTTACACACACTCATCTCTTGGCTTGGATAGCACATCAGTGAAACAGGTTATCCCTGCTCGACGTGGAAATACTCAGTGCTCTGTAGATTGGGTGGAATCACCAGAAAGCAAAGTAGCTCTGCCTGGTCTTGGTTGAGTAGTTACTGTGTGATCTAATGTTTTCTCCCACCAGAGGAATATAACTGCAAGTTTCCTATGGAAGTTTCTGCAGCCAGCATTCATTTTGCACAGATGCTTCCTTTCAATGGATCATAAACTTTTTAAATTTCTATGAATTCTCTTGTTAGTGAGCTCGTGAGCACAGAAAGCTTTACATGCCATACCAGAGGTACTTCACAAAGATGGTTTCCTATTCTGAATTATCATTATTGTGGACATCTTCATTTTCTCCATGTTATCCTTAGAATGTAAATGTCTATAAATGTTTTCAGCCATTGGAATACTTTTCCCCTATACAAAGAAGCAAACTGAAAGAACATAAACATTTTTACGGATAATAGCTTGGCTTTTTATAAATTTTCTGTGTGGCTGATAGTTCCCTATCTGATGGTGAAATTCAATCCATATTTCTTCATTTTAGGAAAATTATTTTGTTAAGGATTTACAAAACTGAGGCTTCAAATTTTGTTTTATGAAAATATTTGGCCCCTTCCTGTCATGCAACAAGAAGTCTTTCAGGAGCCCAGGGCCAGGAATTCATTCCCCAGTGCCCTTGCTGTACCTCTGCCATGGGAGGGACAGAGAAGGAGTAAGGGCCACAGCTCACCTCCTTCTGCTGTGGCTCAGACAAGCTACACAGCCCTTGCACCATGGTTTAGAACAAAGTTGAGGACTCCAAAACAAATACACAAAACTTTTAGATGTAATCTCACTTTCCCAGGAAAAGACTTTAATACCTTACAGTAACAAACATCGTTAATCTCCTGATTGCATAAACTTTGTCTGAACTGTGGGTCCAAGTTATTTTTAAAAAGGTGATTCAGTGATATCGGGCCATGAGGAGGCTCCTTAGCTGGATGTGCAGTCAGAAGTCATTGAACAGGTTAATTGCTTGTACTTATCTTTTAAAGCAAAGATATAATGTTTAGGAAAAACACTTTTATACCATTTAATTCTTGACAAAGGTGATAGAGGTTTTAGTTTTCAAATGTAGTTGGGTCATGAAACTTTATGCCCTAACAAAATTAAAGTGTCACATCTAGTAATTGTCTTGTTTATTTTTATCTCTGAGAACTGTAAACATTTGAAATCTATGTAAATTATAAAATATTATAAAAACAAGAGCTTTAACTTTTTCTTAAATCTAGAGATACTCCAAACTCTAAAAATTAATTTCTCATTTCAAAATAAAAGTAGGGTTGGTATGAATTGCCATTTCACTTGTTGTTCCTGATATGTTGCTAAATTTGATTAAAGATTGAAGGTTACTATTATTGCATTGTTCTTTTCTTGAAAGGTATATTCCTGGCCTAAATTGAGTTTAGTTATGAAGTAATTCTTATGATAGGCATCCAATTTTACTCTTGAAAAGTGATTTGAAGCAAAGGTGATTAAGTGCTCCTCCCTAGCTCTCATGGTTTAACCCCAGCTGGCCACTCCGCCCTCACTCACTTCCCACTGGAGGGATGAGTGAGAGAATGGCGGGGTAAAAGTGAGGAAACTCATTTGTTGAGATAAAGACAGTTTAACAAGTAAAGCAAAAGTCACACAAGCAAAGCAAACCAAGGAATGCGTTCCTCCCTTCCCCAGGACAGGCAGGTGCTCAGCATCCCCAGGACAGCAGAGCTCCACCCCACATAAGTGACTTGGGAAGACAAAAACCACCACTCCAAATGTCCCCCCTTCCTCCTCCTCCTCTGGCTTTATTGCTGAGCATGAGGCCATATGGTCTGGGATATTGTTTGGGTCAGCTGGGATCAGCTGTCCTGGCTGTGTCCCCTCCCAGCTCCTCATTCATCCCCAGCCTCCTCACTGGTGGGGTGAGGAGCAGAAAAGGTCTTGGCTCTGGGTAAGCACTGCTCAGCAATAACAGAGCACCTCTGAAGTATCAACACATTTTTTATGAAAAATCCAAACCACAGCCCCATACCAGCTGCTGTGAAGCCAAAACCAGCACTCTTCTGAAAAACAGTGGATATAGTACTGGAATTTTGAAAGACGTAAATAAGCTGAAATGTTGACCAGCCATTATTTTCTCAATGTAATTCTCTGCTGCTAATATGCTTAAGGAACTAAAATGTGGGATAATATACTTTATTATGTTTTCTAACATCAATTACTTGCTAACTTGCAGGGTCGTTTTCCCATAAGTCGCTCAATATTGCTGTGCTAATTCATCTGCCAAGTCAAGGGTTAAATACCACTGTACTTCAAATGAAATTAGATAAATTAACTTAGCAACTAAATGGCTGTATGCTGGAAAGAGCAAGCTGAGATATCCTTCCCTTTTCTTAGTCAAGAACATTAGAAAATCGAGTGTTTCAAGAAAGCTGTTGGATATAAAAAGATGAGCCTCAAACACTTGCAACCTACATTTTCTTCAAAGAGTAATTTGCATAGAGACAATGTAAATTCACAGTTTATCCTCCAGTTTTGATCTGGTGACAGGTACCAGAAGCATCATGTCTACATTAGCTCTTGTCTTTTAAGTGCCAGTATTTGGCAATGCTGTTTATATCAGGAGCATATGCATTACAATATCCTGAAGGCTTTCAACTGATTTTAACTTTTTAATTCATTCTAAAAGCACTTTTCTATTTTTTTTAGAATTTTGGCACAACCAGTTTTCTTTGAAATAGCATAGAACAAACAGTTAGTGGCAGGTAAATTATTCAGAAGAAATTAAGTAGTACCAGAGAATTCAAAAAGATCTTTTGGCTTTCTTTGTTGTAAATTTGCAAAAGTAACGCAACTGTAGGATTAGAACTGAAATTTGAATAGTAATACATTATTTACTCTTCTGCTGTCTGATGAAACTTTTTCTTTGTATCTCCACCTGAGACTTTCTCACACCCAATAAGTTCATTCAAAAAAATTAGAGATTTTGTAATTCCTAAAAAACAAAAAAGAGAGAGAAAAATGAGACAAAATATTTAAATCAAAAAGGTGTAAAGTCAAGAACTGATTTTGGCTTGCAATTTTATTTTTCACTGAACTTATTGTTCTTTCATCCTGTAAGTGCATTGTAGTGTAAAGCATTCTCCATAATTCTCTAACTAGAAAGTATACTAATAATTACTGTTTACTTAAGCAGACAGTTTGCCTTGTGCTGCACATCCACAGGATTCAGCTCCTAAAAATGCTGGATTTTCTAAAAGAAAGAAGTGTCTGTGTGGGGGCATGTGTGCACATTAGGGAATGTACACACACCCCTAAACATATTTTTGGCTTTTTCCTTTTGAGGTGTAGCTAAGAAAGTAAAACCCAAGAGCCTGCCCAAGACCCTAAAAGAGACAGCCCCAGACCTTAGTATGTGCCCTGGGGCTTGGAGTCACCTCCTCATTGCTGCCTCTTCTAGTCCTGCCTAGGTGCTCACAGGTCTGTCACCACTTTCTTACTAGAACTCCCTAATTAACTGGGGTTGGGATATTTGGCTTGTCTTCTTTACAAATAAAGTACAAATGTGTACTCTTGTTTATTATTATTACTATGAAAGGGTAAGAACATCATTCAGAAAGAATCAGAATATTGAATGAGAAGGTGAAGATTATTTTCCAGTTGTTCCCTGTCCCTCCCACCTTTCCATTTAAAACTAAAACAAGTCTTCCAGATATTCTAAATTATTAACTTTTACCAAATCCAAGTTTTTCAGCAACACCAGTCCCTTTGCTCTTCTATCACCCCATTCTGGATACAGCATTAACCTTCACACAGTTGATGATCAACTCTTGACTCCTGTGATTCTCCCCACAGTCTTCCCTGGACTTGAAACAGGTCAAACAGGTCAGGCTTTGCCTCATTCTTGAAGTACACTTCAAGACACTCATTTTGGGCTGCAGAAGTCACCACGAAGGCCAGACTCTAACAGTGGAGCACAGCCTTGCAGTATCTGTGCTGCGTATCCCTGCCCACATGGGATTTTGAAGGCAGTGAGGTGTCCCCATCCAGGTGTCCAGTGTGTTGCAGCCTGAGCGGTTTTTGTTGAGTTGATGCTGCTATAAAACACCAACTACATCTTCTAAACTAAAGTAGAGAATCAGTGGGTGCTGCCCTGTGTCCCAGAGCCCTCTCAGGGAGATCACACGGCCTCCTAGGGGCTCAGCAAGAAAGGAAACTGCTGTCAAAAGATTTTTGCGCAGGTATGGCAAATGGAATTGAAAGTTATGAATGCGTAAGTGAAAAGTATATGACTTTCATGAAATACAAAAATGGTTTGAGTTGATAAGGTACTTTTTAATGGCTGGAGTGTTAACACTTTATTACAGTTAGATCTTAGGCGTGCTGACAAAGAAAGGGGAGTTGCCAATACCCTGTATGCAATTAGTCTACAATTGCCTTTACAAGTGTGACCAGAGGATTTTTCACTACACAAGTCTAACTTCCCTGGTTAGCAAGTGGATCTTACAGCTTTTGAGCTAAAATGCAAGAGCCCCAAGTAAGCTTAGAGCTTATTGCTACTGCTGCTTACCCCATCATCAGTCCAGGAAGAACAGTAGCTCTCCTTATAGCAGCAAGCAGTTGAAGAAAAAAATTCCTAACTCACAAAATGATATAGAACGTGTCGTTCTCCTGAATGCTCTTTCTCAGTGTGATCAAGAGGCTTTCCTTTAGTGAATACATTTGCTCACTCAGTTTTGGAGAGTCGCCCTTCATTTATTCTTTCCCTTTGGAAGTACTTTCGAGTGCAAATTACTGCTATCAGAAGCCTTGAACTGAGAGGCTATTATTCTCCATGCTCAGATTAAATTAATTTTGAACAGTTTAATGCAGCATGTCCGAGCTGCAAGTCCAAGTGGTGTCAAATCTATTTCTCTGCTTTTTTAAGCTGCACCTTCAAGGGCAGTATGATTCACGGTAAATGTGTTCTTCTAATGTCTTTTGCTAGGCATTATTATTTTCTTTCATTTGCAAGTCATGAGGATAAAATGTTAACTATTTTCCTCCTAAAATTATATAAAGAATGCACAGTTTGATACCGGCCCTTTTTTTTCCCCAAGATTATTATATTTGCTTCCTGTGCATGAAATAAAGGAAAAAGAAAAATAGTCACAATGAAATCAAGAAATTCTTTTTTAAAATGTCTAAAGGAGAAAAAGTAGACACTATAGGATCCTGCAACATCATTGCATTAGCAAGGAATTATCTTTATCAAGGTCTCTGTAATAAAATTAAGCCATTTTTAAGGATTGGCTACATAAGTCTATTTTCATTTTTGCCAAGGTGCAAAAACAAAGCAGGACATAAATCTGCTTTACTTTTCAAGCTGAAGCATTCAGCTCTCTCTCCACAGCTTCTGATTGCTAAGGTGTCATTGAAAGGTGGTGATGAAGATTTCCCAGAGGTTTCTGAACTCTACATAGCCAAAAGTGGCAATCAGGTTTGCCCTGTGTGGAAGTGGGGAATTTGTGATGCTGAGAGATCCAGTGTGCTTTCTCTGAAAGGGGGCCTGATGGCCAAATACTTTTACAAACCCAGATTTTCAAACCCATTCTCTAGCTCAGCAGTTGCCATTCCTTTTTCTCATTTTGCACTCTCGGATATTATTGTATCCTGATATTTAGGTAGTTTCAGTACTGCGTGATGTATTGAATATCACATTGACATATGGTGTCCCTATTTTAACTTCATCTTGTATGTCAAGTAATTGTTGTTACTTTCATGATCATATGTATCTTTGAAATTGGTATAACACCACTATAAAGTGTATTTGCATATGCATAAATAGCTATTTGGCAGTTGTGTATCCTCTCTACAAAATGGGGTATATACACAGTTAAATTATAAACATAAGCGCAGTGTATCCATCTGACAACTGAAGTCACCAGTATGAAAAAAAACAAGTCATAGTGATATCTCCTTTAGTAACTGAAAAAATGGAATTTTTAATTCTGCCTGTAAAAAAAAAACAACACCTTTTTGAAGAGTGCCAAGGATGGATGTTTTTCTGAAAAATCCTGTTGAATTTTTATGGGCTGGAAGGTAACAACTTCCATGTTGAGGAATTGAGGACTGAAATGTACTACAGTAAAAAATCTGTTCTGTAAATTATACAACATAAATTGCCAAGATCTTGTTCTACATTAAGTGCTTAAAAAATAGTTATTTACGTGTTCTGTACAATTAAATATATTTATTTTCATAGATTACATCCCCAGTGATACAGCTCTCCTGGGATGCATATTATTCTCACAAGCTGGTGATCATACGGCTGTTATTTTTGAAATGTTTATTGAGTATCTTCAATAACCTATCAAAAACACCTATCAAGAGGTTTTTCTATTGTTTTCATAAAGTTTAACTTCAGTAAGCTGGCTTTTATCTATTAAATATTTGGATTACATAGTCCTCTGTATATTTTCCCATAGAGCTTGGATATTTGCAGAGTTGTAGAATCCTTCAGGGGCAAAGATAAACCATGTAACTGGTAAGGCATGCCCATCAATCATCATCATCATCATCATCACTATTCAGTTATTTTAGCCACCACATATTTTGTGTATATATTGGGGTGAATAGTATTTCCAAAATATTACAATCATTCATGACATCAGAACATCTGTGACATCACTTCTTTGTTTTTCTTTCACCTCTATTGCTATGGTGTTTCATTTATCTTAGACTTTTTTTGAACCAAGAGCACATCAGACAATCTACTTCTTCTATTTCTGCTTCGGATGTAAAGTTGAGATCCTGGATAATTTGGCAGTATCATGGGACATTAATTGCTTAGACAAGGGAAGCTCTAAGGGCACCTTTTGTGTTGCAACTGCAGAGAAGTGTGATCATACCAGAATCAGGGATTTGCTGGTTGTGATATAACATTGTCATGAGAGATGTGTTGCTGTCAGGAAGGTTAAGGCACAGCACAGCAGAGACGGAATGCCAGGCTTGTGAGACAATGACTGAGAATAAGGCCAAATCACCAATATCCTGGTAGGATCCCTAATATTCATGATTTTAAAGAACAACAGAAAAATAAAATGAGGCCACAACATGAAAAATTACACCGGTGCTTATCATACAGAGAGATGTCAGAGAAGCAGCAGAAACTGTGACCTTGATGAAGCAAAATAAGATAATGGAAAATGAGCCTGGGATTCATCCCTATTGGAGTTACTGTGAGTGAAATGAAGTATGACAGAGGAGTTGTTGGCTCAGATGCTTCTAAAGTATTTTGAAGTACAGTTACACTACACTTACAGTCCTCAGCCAACTGACTTTTCCAACACCTAAGAGTTAGCAAAAAGTGAAGACAAAATGAACAGATAAGTTTTAACAGGAACATTGACTCAGTAAGTTTACTGAGATGAGAAATGGCTTCATCTATAAAATTACTTTAATCTTTGAAATACTTTTATGTGGTTTGTGGCAAATTTGCCTTGATTCATCTGGGGATGACAATTGAGACACCTTTAAATGCATCTTGGTGATGTGCAATGCCAAACTCTTCAGTCTAAGGGACTTGGTATAGCAATTTTTATTAAAGAGGCTGGGGACTGATTTGCAATTGATTAATGCTGTCCTACTAACGCTGTCATTAATTCAAAGAGAGAAGACTACAGAGCAGGTCCTGTGTATCAAAACATATCTAATTAATGTTTTCTCTGCACTAGTGTTCTTTACTATCAGATAGTCTTGATTTTTCCTTCCTATGTTCAATGCTGTTGTTAATCCCTACCCTCCTGATGTAGGTATTCTCTTTTAATAGCATCCAGAAACCCAGCATTTGTCAGAAAATCCCAGTGGAGTGGTACTTCTGATCTGTCCAGGATGAGAGGATTTTGTATTCTGGCTAACTCCTGTCTGCCACTTTTTTTGCAGATTGTCAAAACACAGGAGAAATTAAGCCAAGTGCCTATTTCTTTCTTTACTCCTCTTGTGCTCCAAAAGAATTTTTAGTATCTCAAAAAATAAATCACTTTATTCTCCCTTTATGAAGATTAGATGCCATTTGGATAGCTAATACAAAGTCCAGAATGTGATCTTCCTAAAATCTTGTAAGTTAGAAGTGATGAATGAGATTTCCTTTCCTCATACTGAGTCCAGGATATTCTGACACCTCTTCTCAAGTTTTTGAGAAAATAGCATATCTTAATTATGTATATTATAAGCTCAGGTTTTCTTCCCTTTGAAAAATACGACTGGCCCAAACCACTGAAGTCTGAAAGACATCAACAAGGAGTTTCTGTTTCACTTCACAGAGGGTCTGATCTGATTTCTGTTTACAGTCCCTTAATGTTGACTGAAGTTCCTGGATTTTTGTCTTGTGACAAAATTTCCTTTAAATTTTCCTTTAAAAACAAAAGGAAAACAGACTCACACATGCCCTGAAGTCGTGTATGCTCTGTGTATACTAAATATACATCTTGTATACTTGTGTTCTAAATCTTACTACTTTTTTTATTGTTTTGCTTTTCATGTAAAATTTAAGATTCCTATGTATGAATGACACATGGAATGATATGAATACATTTATATCACCCAACTTTCATTTATCATAGTACTACCCCAGATAGTGGATTACTTTGCAACAGATAGTGATAAAGATTTTTTATTAACTATTATGCTGCTCTCAACTCACATCTTCACAAGAGAAGTCTTTCTGAAAGAATTTAAGCATAAAGTTTTCTAGATGTATAGTCACTTCTTAAAATACATGTAGGTTTACTAATGGTACAGTTTTCTGCAGTCATTTCTGTTACATAGTTGGGATTTACGATTGCGCAAAAGATTAGGTAAGTCACAATAGTTCTGATGTCAGAGAATGTGAGAGAAACGCTTTTAATGAGAAGTGGTTTGGGAAGGCTCCAAAAAGTGATCTTTCTGTTATTTTCTTTAATATTATTATTTCTGTTGTGTTTGATAAAAAGGAGATGAGATCATCTGGCACATGAAATTATGCGGAGAGATTATGTACAGGTAGAGAAGGACTTTTTATTATTTTAAAGAGGTGGGGGAAGAGGAGCAGTGAAATTAATCTGAATAAAGGAACTTATTATGGACACATGCACAGAAAAAATAGCAAGACTTAGAACCGTATGCAGATTGTTAGCATCCTAACAATCCCCTAACCTTGTTGCAGGTACCTTAACCTGATGTGCTGGTTTTTCTCAGCCTGGCTTTTGGTAGCAGGGGGGCACAGAGGTGGCTCCTGTGAGGAGCTGCTGGAAGCTTCCACCATGTCCAGCAGAGCCAATCTCTGATGGCTCTGAAGATGGACAGGCTGCTGGACAAAACTGGGCCAATTAGAGAGGCTGGTAATGCCTCTGGGATGACAGACTTGGGAAAATCAAAACAAAGGGGGAACATGCAGTTGTTTTCTAGCCAGAGAAGAGGAGGAGGTGAGGACATTCAAGGGAAACACCATGGAGACACCAAGGTCAGGGAGAAGGAGGGGCAGGAGGTGCTCCAGGCGCCAGAGCTGGGACTCCTCTGCAGGCCCTGGTGAGACCAGGGTGAAGCAGCTGAGCCNCCACGCCCTGTCTCCCTGCGCTGTCGGTGGGAAGGAGAGGGGCTGGGGGAGAAAAGGTGTTTTTAAGGCCTTATCCTACTTCTAATTATCCTCCTCAAATTCTGTTAGTAATAAATTCAGTTTGTACTTTTAAGGTGAGTCTGTTTTGCCCTGGGATAGTTTTCTCCCGGTCCTTGTCTCAACTCATGCGCCCTTCATTAATTCTTTTTCTCTCCTCTGCCCAGCTGGGGCAGGGGAGGGTGAGCGAGTGACTTTCATGGGTGTCTGGCATTTGACCGGTGTTAAACCATGACACCTGGTGAGGATTGGTGGATTAGGAGTTATTTTTTGGGTCTAAAGAGTAAAATAACATGCAGTGTAGATTTTCCTATTCCACCAGAAGTTTTGAAATTTACTATTTTAATTATTCAGCTGGAAGCCTTTTGTGCATTTAAAAGAATTTGGGCTATTTCTGATCCTGACTGAGCTACACTTATTGCTCTGAAGTTCTTCCCTTCAGTAACTCCATCATCTTGTTTTTCAGGCCTTGCCTGAAAGCACAAAAGCCTGTGGTGAAATCTGGGTATGCCAGAAACCAGGCACTGGGATAAATTATGGGATGGAGACAGATTCACCTGTGTGAATATCAGTGCAGAAGGGCGTTCAGACACCAACTGCAAGGAGCGTTTGTATTTCCATGACATTGTATAATTCCTGTGCTGTTAATATGGTGTGAGTCTGATCTATAGCTGCAATTTTCACAGGGCATTTTTGAGCTCTGTGCCATTTTTAAACGTTTGGTCTCTAGGAACAGCATAATGAAATCACTAATATGATCAGAAAATCTCTAACAAGATAAACAGTATTCTCATTCTTCTTCCTATTGCTAGCAGTGTTGGAAATGATCTCCTCCTCACCAGCCTGCTCCTGTCTCACAGGGGGTGTATTTGGCAGCTGCAGAAGCCATGTGCCAAGTCTGAGAATGCATTTTTCATGTGTTAGTAAGTAGGTCTAGTGCTGACTGTGTGAGAGCCGAGACACCAGTTATGTAAATCCTACGTGATTTGTGAGCAATTTAGTCACTGTGGCACGCTCAAGACCACAGTTTTTCACAAATCCCTCATAAGATCAACTTACAAGGTCATGTGACAGCACTTAATCTTAGAGAGAAATTGTTTCTGTTGCTAATATTTGAGCAGAAACACGCAACTAAGTCTTTATAGCCTCTAGTGCCCCTTTTGCACTTTACCAAAGCCTGAGGTTTTGTCCTAGCTTGAACTTGAAACCAAAAGTTATTTTGGTGCTCTGGCACAAATACCAAGAAGGCCAAAACACAAGAAAATATGAAAAATATGAAAATTATATGAGCAGAAAACAGTCATGCTGACTTAAAATGGCATGACACTGCATTTGGAACTTTAAATAATACATTCCTTCATAGAGTGGTTGAGGAAGTCTATGGTGTTTCAGCTTAAAGTCATGATGAAAGGAGTTTCAGAACATGCAGGAACCAGGATCTGATTATTTGCATTGTAATTTTTGAGAGAAACACTCCTGAGATCTGTGCATCCTAAAGAGATGAGCAATAGAAAGTGGTGACTGGGTTTACTAGGACAGCCCACCTGTGTGTGCTCTCATCCTGAGCCCACATTACAGCTGGGAAGAACAGATTTGGGAGGTTGTGAAGATACCACAAGGAGATTTCCATCTGGCTGGAAGGGGCAGTGGAGAGGGAAGGTGGTGACCTGATGGAGGAGAGCAGGGAGGAGGCAGAAATGCCTGGAGATAATGCAGTAGGGGCAAGTGAAAGAAGAGGAGCTGAGAGAATCTGCTCAGCTGAGAGGTGTGTGCTAGGCAGAGAGATGGGAGGTTAGTTAGTACTGGTTGCAGAATTATTGGTTCTTCAAGATGTCTTTTTTTGAGCAAATCCCATCCTAGCTGTCTTTTACGTCTTCCCTTGGATGTGGAAAAATAGAATAAAGTAATGCAAACTTAAAAGCAGTAAAAGTCTTGGAATCACTTCCCTCCCTGCTCCTGCCCCGTGATGTGCTACAATCCTGAACTCTTGCTGCCCAAGTATTTACTTTACCAAGCAGAAATTGACTTGTTAAAGCCACTGTCAGTATTGACTAAAAATTTTTAAGTTCTAGCATCCCAGAAATTTGAAAATATAATAATAATGCACCAAGTGATTTTTAAACACCAAGGTTGTATTGTGATCTTAAATGCCGTGAGAATTATAATGACATGCATGTAAATTACATTTGGAATCACATAGTGCAGGTGGTTGGTTGGTTTTTACTGTTTTCTCTCCAGAAATAACTAAAAGCTCAAATTTTATAATAGTTGTTGGATTTTTTTTTTGGGTGGGGGGGGGCGTGGAACAGCATTATTAAATATATAAATAAAGGCAAAAAATCATGGCTTCTGAAAAGATTAATTCCTCTTCCTTTCCCTGAAGGACATTCAAGGCTTTTCACTAAAATCTGTTTCACTTTAGTCTTGTTGAAAGTGCATGGCCCAGTCCATTCTCTTCTATTTCAATTGATGACCATATTTCAGTATTGCAGCAACAGAATTGTTTCATATCAAAAATTCCTAGGGGGGAAAATTCAAAGCATAAATAAATAAAGAACAGGTTGTGGCATACAATCTCTCTCTCCATTATCTTACCAACCTTAACAGCTGCTTGCAAGTGGAATTTTAGCTTGGCTGAATGCTTTGCCCCCTTGTTGCTCTACAGGAATAGTCCTGAGGCAGACTTTGGTAAGCCAAGCCCAGTTTTTTATGGACTGGAGCTTCCTGCTTCCAGTCTCTGAAATGCTGTGAGGGAGACCTGAAATAACCAACCCTTGTGTCAACTGCAGACCAGAAGTTGCCAATGGAATGAATCATGGTTTTGCAATTTAAAGAAACAAACTTAGGCAGCTAGATCTGTACCAGCAGAAAGTGATAGGAGAAGCTTGGCTGAAAGTTAGAAATCCTTCCAGTTGGAAAAAATAAGTTACTGCTTTGTTAAAATTTTCTGAGAGTAAATCCTACTGTAAGTCTTTATTCTGGACTACCTGTATTTCTTAGGAAATTTTGGCTGTTTTTTATTTGATGTCAAGAGGAAGCAGGGGTGGTGGTGGTGGGAAATGGCAGGGAGGGTTATTCCCATTTTGTAATGTCCTTTCCTGTTTTACACAATTTTTTTTTTACACTGAGAGAATGAATAGGAAATGGGAGACAAATTTGAAGGCAGGCCTGTCTGAACATGGCATTCAGAAAAAATGTACTTAGATACTACAAGAATGAACCCAAATTGACTCTTGTCATTTTTTATCAGCTTTGAAAAGGAAACTAAATGAGAAACTTACCTTGCTGACTATATTTTTTATATCTTCTTGAAAAAGGATCTGAGTCAACTTTGTCCCTCTTTCACAAACCTATTTTAGCTCCTAATTTTGCATTCAAAGATAAGAATAAAATATGTTGTTTAATAAGAAGAAAAAAATATCTTCAAAGTACCAGTTATACAATAAAAGCAGAATCTTAAAGCCAAAAAAGCCCCCTGTGCATAGAGGTTTATTTTTAAAACATTATGAATTGTTGTCACTCATCAAGCAGCATTGAGAGTACATTGAACACCTACAAAAGATCAAAGAACTTCTATATTCTGCTGATTCTGCATTTTTAGCTTAACTACTACATCAAATAAATTATTCTTTGGCATTTATTTGAATGTGAAGTACAGTAATCAGGGCTCTAAAGCTAATCTGATTAGGTGGTTTATTTCACAAAGGCTGTCCTATCTCTTTTTCACTGAAGATTAGCCAAAACCTCAATGTTTCTTTTTCATAAATTTAAAATTCAAGAATATTATCTAATAATTTTATTACTGACAGACTGTACACTTCCCCTCTTTAGAATTACTCAATACAGCAAAACCAAACAAATGGGTTTATTCAGTTTGAAAGAAGCAGGATGATGGGACTGTTAAATTGCTGTAGAATTAGTAAAAGCCTAATCTTTTTCATGAGGAAATGTTGTAAAAAGCTGCAGGTAGAGTAATTTCCTTCCATATTATTTTTGAGGCTTATGCAGTGAGTATAAATGCTATGAAAATGCAAATGAATTGCTAGATTATTTAAAATATGCATAACATGCAGCTATTCTTTTAGAGGGAAATTTGCTTTCCTTTCTCATCACCCATCTGGTTTATGTCTTGTACATATATTTGTTTAAGATTTATATAAAACACCCTTTGGATTTTGGACATCACATTCATAAAACAAAATTGTCTGAAGTTCTATATCTTTTGAAATTCCTCTTGAAAAATAGGAACTTGCCTGTGCTCTTCCAATATTCATAACATAACAGCAGCATGGAAACACATTACAAAGAATACTTCATTCTTTCGGCTCCAAGTGGACATACATTTACTTTTGTAGTCCTTCCTTCTTCCCTTACCATGAGAAGTAGGAAGTCCAAACGACTTACTTTGTTAAAAAATATTAATACAGTGCAGTAATGCTACATTATATGTCATGAAATATGGTTTGATTTTCCTAAATATCATTTCCTACTTGTGTCAACTCTGTGTAAATTAGGGCTTTTAGTTATGTAATCAGTCTTTTTAAAGTCTATTAATTTGTTCTGAATGTATTTTTTTTTTTTCAGTTTTATAGCTAGAAAGATATTTTTAAATCAGTGTTATTTCTTTTATGTTTAGCTTCCATGTCCCAGGGGCTAATATGGAAAATACTCAACAAAATCCTGTGGCATGTTTTCTGCAAAACCAGCAGATGATCATAATGATCCCTTTGGCCAGAAAAACTTCTGAATGCATTGCCTGGCCATCCTGAATGAGGAACTGTTCTTTTCTATCCAAATCTGAGCACATGTGCTTTCAGTGAAGTTGATGTCCTATTTTGTAGCAGATAATTTGATTGCATTATAGAGATTAGCAGTATTTCCTGCTCTGAATCAGGTTCCAGCTTTTTTTCCAGATGCAGACAGAAATTATTTTTCCTTTTCTGGTCTACCAGTGCTTTGACAAGGAAGAAGGATTCTCTCTCCCCGCTGGGTTTGCTTATGTTGTGTCCTTAGGTGCTACTAAGGTGTCCAGCCCAAATAGCTCTGGAGTTTGCTTCCATTTTCTTATTCCATGGTTCTGGAGGTTGTTCCACCTTGAATGGCTAAAACAGCTCCTTGCAGTGTGGCTCTGACAAAGTGTTACAGATACACCTATAGGTTCCCCACATGTGACTTGTAATGTAACTTATTCCCCTGCCTGCTCAGTGTTCTTGGAGAAGACTGGAAATGAGTGTTTAGTTTCACTCTCTCATGTGCATTTAGTTGATCCAGTGCTCACTGTTGGCATAATAGGGGTTAAAGTTTGGGGTAGGACTGCCAGAGACTGGACATATGAAAGACTGAAATATTGGCACCCCATCCAGAATCTGGAAAATTAGGGAAATTAAAATATGCCCAGTACAAATGGAAATAGCAAGATAAATTGGTGTGAAAAATTCATTCTACCATCTGATGTTCACAGCCTGGAGCTCTGTCCCGTGGCACTCTGCTGAGGGCACAGGTTCCAAGCCCAGATCTGTCTGTCCTTGCAGGCAGCACCCAACATTCTTCTTGGCTCTGACACCTCCAAGTGACAGCACCCCCTTTACCTCCCACCCTGTCGACTGTGGAAGAAAATGCCTGAGCTGAAAACAAGTGCTTTAATTACCCACTGGGAAATAATGAGGACAGCAAGAAAGGTTTGAAGATAAGAAAAAGAGCCATTTCTATCATCTTACTGAGTCTGGCTGTCCCAGGGAGGTATTGGTACAAGCCCTGGTGTCCCTGCTGTCAAGCTTGTCTGGACTGTTTTATCATCGGCAGACGCTGCCCTCTGCCTTCCTCAGGATCAGTTGGATCAGTGCCTTTCACATTTTTTATCAAAGCTCCAGCGTGGAATTTTATCATACTTCAGTGTGTCACAGTGTGGAAAATGTACCTCAAAACTCTGAATGTTCTCTCCTGTCCGTGTGAGTCCTAGCAGGTACATCTGTCTGTGTCTGCCTGGGGAGGCTCATGCAAGTTGTAGCTGATAAGCAGCATTTAGGCAGCAGAATTGTGGCCAGTCAGTGCACACAGAAATAGCCAACTTCACAGTGTATTTCACAGCTGGAATTCCTTTTTCAGGCTTTTTTTTTTTTTTCATTTTTAACAGTTTGTATTCTTCTGTCCTTTTGTGTCTGTAATAATGAGAAATTTCTGCCATCTGTCCTTTAAGGACATTTACTTTTGTCCCTGACCATAGACACTTCTTGCAGGGTATGTAGGAATAACCTCCTAAATAATGCAGAATAGAGAAATTTGCAAGCAGAACTTGTACTCAGCTACCTGTGTACCTTTTCTTTGGCAGTAGACTGAGAGATGCTGCACCAGAAAATAATTTGTTACAAACCTCATCTGGAAACAAGTTTATACCCTGAAGTTCTTCATTTTTGCAACATGTGTCCTTTGTAATGTTGCATTTGTTTTTTCCACTTACAG
>VYZP01018823.1:15978-32738 GCA_013400635.1 Hypocryptadius cinnamomeus | reverse complement strand
CTGCCTATTTATTTCACTGCAACTAATTCCCTGTTGATAAGAATAATTTTCATTTTTGCAGACCTCAGGTAAAATTCCAGTAACGATAAATTAACTCTTTCTCCTCAGAGTGCAAGACAAGAGGCATCCCCCTGGACAAGATGTGGGACAATTAAAAATATTGATCACTGATATTAAAGATACATAATGCTAAAAATAAATTCATTCTTAAAAATTCCTTTAGCATTTCATGACCTACCACTATTATAAATAATGTGACAGACATCTGGATTTTAGATAATTATTCAGATTTTCCTAAAATTCACCGTCTTTAGACCTGTGAGGCTTATTCCAGCTACCATTAAGAAGATTCAGATTCTGAATTTAGATTTTAAACTGGAAATATTTCTGAATTTTTCCACTGTTTGGGTGTAAGACTGTACTCTGCATTCACCCCAGCCTAAAATCCCCAAACTGATCTCTTCAGAAGACATTGTGTTTCCTTCCTTTTTAGGCATGGATCCAGCACTGTTACATTTAGATCTAAATCCTAGATACAAGTTAAATGATTCTATGATTCTAAGTGCTGGGAAGATGCCCAATAAATTTATCCTGATAATTTAAGAACAAATGAAAATGCCACTAAAGTAGCACCTAAATTACAAGGTATTCCTCATTTTCGCTAGGCTGAGCTCACAATTTTTAATCTGCATCCACTCAAGAACAATTCCCATATGACACTCCACAAACCAGAGCTTGCTTTCTCCTACACCAACTCCTTGTTATCTTAAGGTTGCCACCTGGAAATTAAATCTTACAATCCTTAATTTGTGCCATTTCCAAAGTCTCCCTCACACTAGAGCTACTAAGAATTATTTTCTTTCTCACTTAACCACCTTTTCTATAATGATCCAAAGATTTATTTCAATATGCAAAAGATTAGTCTTTTAAATTTGTTAGTCCTTTAAAATTAAGCACTACATGAAGTTCCTCCAAAAACTCATTTGGATTTGGCTTTTTTTTTCTTTTTCAGTAGTAATTACCTGTTGTTCAATCTCTCCTATCTGATATTCTAACACTTCTAAACAGGCAAGATTGTTATGACTCCTTAACATCAGATAATTTAAAACTCAGTTCTGTAATGTAAAAAATGTTCCCTGACCTGCTGAAACCATTTATTGCACCTCTGCTTTTTGCTATAATTTTTGGGCCTGAATAAAGAAAAGACAGACTTCTCCACTCTTGTATTTGATTGGTACCAGGGACAAATGAAATGGCTCATTTGTACTAAAGGAGTGTAAATCCTGTTTTTTGAAATCTCTGAACACTGAAAAATAACAAAACAAAAGGTCTTACCTACAACAATTCCATAAAGAGTGCACAGCATTACTGTGTAGCCATTTCCACGTCTCAGGACATGTTTTCAGTATTAGCATGCATTAAATAGCAACAAGGAGAAGTCACTCTGCACTTTTGAACCTGCTCCCAATACGAATTTCTGAAGAAAAGTTTCATCTCTTCATAACTGTCTTAACAATACCATGGCCAAAAGGGGAAGGCATGTCAAAGCAAAAGCCACAAGATGGAATAAATGGAAGGGACATGAAATGTTTAATTCAACCTCCAAAATATTCTAAGATTTCAAGATGGCTAAAAAGACTCTAAAATCAGGTTAAACACAGTTCATATGCAATTAATGGCTTTAGGTCATGTGATCCTTCCAGTCTAGGGACTTACATTGGATTTGGAAGAGGAGTTTAGATGTATGGTATTTAGTTTTAGAAGATCTCTTCTTCATTTGGGTACCTGTACTTTGGGTGACTGATTTTAGAAAATTTAGCAAATTCATAACACTTCATAAACTCCTGGAACAACTTCAGGACTGAGAGCACTTCAATCCTAGAGGGAGGCAAATTTAACCATAAGTAATGAAAGTAGAAAACCTTGCCACCTCCCCCCTGTGACCCCCAGCGTTACAGAATGCAGAACTGTAGCATCTTGCTACATCAAAAAGGGTAAAATACTTGAGGCACTTAGCCCGTTGGCAAATTATGCTTGGGGATTTCTAGATGAATGACTTGTGTCTATGTTTACAGCCTTTCAGCAGAGTGCTCACTGTTTACTCTGGAATTAATCCAGGTCCATAAAACTAGTGATACATCAATGTAACAGATGTGCTTAAGTGACTCTGCATTATAAGGAGATCTGCTTTAGTTACAAAAACTCAATAACCAGTTCAAGATTATTCTGACAACCCCAGTCTGAAATTTATCAGTCCCTACTGTACTAATTCCTGTTAGTGGACTGGTAGTCTCTAGTTCTAATGACTTCATCATTTCATTATTTGTCTTTTAAAAGTATTTAAACTAATAAAGGCAACAGTGTTGGAGAATAATGTCCTAGTTCTCGACATAAATCTAAATTACTCCTATAATATCACTACATTGAAAACAGTTCAATTTGTGTTCATCTCATATTTACAAAGTGCTGGAATGTAAACAAAGTTCCTTGATCTTCAGGACACAGGAGCCCAAAGCAATGCTAATGCTGCTCTCTAAAGGACCAGCACAGCAAACAAAATGCAGGTATTGTTTAACAGCTACTAATGCATTTGGCTTTAGAGGCTTTGTTAAGAGGTCACTGTCATTATCTACTTTTCCAATCAATATGTGACTTACTTGCAACATAACTAGGAATATTTGAGTTGAACGTTTCTGAAACATGTCAGAGCTGTTTCAGAGAAGGTGATATGAACAGCCACATGCTAAATAAAAAAATAAAAAAAAAAATTCAGAATGCTTGTTCTTTTGTTCTTCTTTTTCTTTGATTCTCTATATTGTGAAACCTCTATAATGTTGATCATAGAGAACTTCCTTGCTCAAAGCTAATAACATCATTGAGCTGATAGCAGAAGGTAGAACTCTGCAGTCCTTAAGAGGGCACTGACAGTTTTTGCTTTCCAGTTTGAAAGGTCTCTGTGTGTGAACATTTGTCCCAGCCAGAAAAGGCCCTGAGTGCATTTTTCATCCCATGAGGGTTTAGGGGCTTGGCATGCAGGCAGATCTGCACATACAGCTCAGTAACGTTATACACACCTTGTCTTAATCTCGTTCATTTTTAGAAGATACAGGTAGAACCACTGCAGATTTCATTACGTGAAGTAACAAGGTGTCAGATGGAAGCCAGTCTCCCATAAAACAGCATGGTTTGGGGTTTCCCAAACTCTTAGGCTGTTTTTGACCAAAATCTAAATTTTAAGCATGATAAACCTGAGGATACCTGAGCCCTTAATGTAAATATATGCATTTTTAAATGATACATATTTGTAGTGAGTGGTCACGCTGTGCTCTTACTCTAACTATAATATTCCTGAAACGCCTTTACAAAGCCAGCTGGAAACCTTGACATTTCATCCATATTGTTATTTATATACATATTTACTGCTGCCACCTGCTTGCAACTTGGCTCACACCACAAAGCAGTACGTTTCCCTTGTTTCATTATACTTTGACATTTTACTAGAACTACAGAGCTGCCCATTTCTCAGTTTCCAATTGCTCTGCAGCCACTCTTGAATGATATTGGCTTAGTAATAGAATAAAGATCTTTCTCTGTGGTAGCACTAACCTCTCTTTTCCGTACCCAGATGGTACAAATCGCTGCTGGCACGTATAACAATACCAGCACAGCTTCTGCTGCCTAAATGAACCCCCATAAACCCCACAGAGCTAGATTAGATTAGGGAATTGGGAGGTGAGGAGGAGGGCTGGCCAGTGGGCTCGGCTGAAAGAGATAAGGATTTGGTACAGGCTGTGTGTGGCTGTGATGGTGCACTCTCACACTGTAATGCTCAGTGAGCCTGTTCCTAGGGAAGAAAGCAAAATTAGCTAACTAAGTTAATAAACCTAATTTCATCATCAGTACCACAACATGCACTTTTACTATTATGCAAATAGCTGAGTTATTTGATAGCCCTGATGCCTCACAAAGAGGCCACTTTCCAAGGAATCGTGCTGGAAGGAGCAGACACCAGGGAACACCCAGACTGCTCGAGTTTGCCTTTGTTCTTGCCTCACTCAGACCATGCAGTGCATGGGCCAGCTCTGACACTTCTGAAGAAGGCTGATCACCTCCTATCCACACCCTCAGACATTTCAAATCACATCTGAATTTGCAGTTCCCCTGTGCATATCCCAGGAGCAGTGCTGGCAGCCGAGCATGGCGTGATGGGATGGAGGGAAGAGGCCCTGGGAGAGCCCTGAACAGGCTGCTCTGGAGAACAGCTCACTTGGGCCAGTCTACTTGACAGACAAAAAATGTTCCTGCGTTGTCAGTCCAAGAGTTTTTCAGGAGCCATTTGAAACATACAAATGGAAATCTCTGTGAAATCACAGTGTGAAAATCTTTACATGTGACACAGATCTTCCATGACTTCACCAAAGTTAAAGTGCTTTACATTTAACACAGGCTAGAACACAACGTAGCATACACATGCATAACTCATTTTAAGGAAAATCCTCTAGGCGTTCAGTATTTAGAAGAGGGGAAATATATATGAAAGAAAGATAACCAATATGTTAAAAATTATTATAGAAGTATGGGCATTTGGCACTTGCATAAGCCCAAAAAAACCTATTTAACATGTTTCTAAGAAAGTATCTGCTGTGTCTAATTGTAAACCTTGTCCCTATGAGGAGAACAGAGGAAGGCTTCTTGTGTAGTTAAAAGGCCAACAGTTACAAAATTACTGCAGTAAGGTTCAAAAAGAAGGAATGTACTGTAATTTTTCCAGCCCCTAAACTGACAAGGCAATGGTAAGTTTTTCCTGTTGATTGAGAAGAAACTTCATCAAAAAAATCCAAACCTAAGTTCACTTAGTGTTAGAGGGTAAAATGATACCTCAGACTGCACCCCTAAATGAAGCACAATGCAGTAACTAAGTGAAAGAATTTTTTTTTTATTGTTAAAATTAATTTAGCACTATACTAAAATGATCAGAACTACACATGAAGCACTGATTTTTGCTGCTGCCCTGATGACAACCACATCTCAGGACAGAACAGGAAAAGGCAAAGATTGGTCATTTCTCACAAGGCACAGCCAGGAAAACAAAACACAAAAGACCCACGTGACTGAAGAAAACAATCTTCAGTTTGTAAACCTCATTTGTGTCTTAGCTGGGAATGAGCAAATTCACATTCATTCAGCCTCAAAATAAAGGCCAAATTTAAAAAGACAGCTTAGTTTCTATCTTCTGTTGAGGGCCTGCAAAAAAGTAAACTTCTTTTTAAAAGCCAATCATCATTTCTTCTGAGAATTTGGCTTTATAAAAACTGCCAGGTGAGACAAGAGGACTTGGTTGTGCTGCTGAAGATGATCAGGTCCATCCCAGCTCAGCAGGGACAAAACCTTCACACACATCCTTCCTGGTGAAACCCCAGGTCCCAGAGGGAGAAGCCAGCACACATCTGCCCCAAAATGATCCCCAGGGATCTCCCAGGAAATACACAAACCCTCAGGAGCTCCTGCCCCAGACAGGGGATGGAAACCTGCCTGCCAAGCACTCAAAGGCACTGCTGGGGGCAGGGGGAACCTCTCACCCTCTGCTTGGGAACCCAAGAATGTGAAATTGAGCATCAGCACAACTGGAAGGCACAGTTTCAAAGCTGCTTCTCCTCTTTAATCAACCCCTCCAAAAGCAGCTCGAACAGGGATGAAGGATTGTCTTCCATTGAAGTGTGCCTCCAGTCCCTGTCCTTCAGAGCAGCTGACATTGTGCTCCCCAGAGAATGGGGGAATGCTTCCCTGTGCTTGTGATCCTACTCTTGGGGCTGGCTGAGAGCAGCACTTGAAATCACCAAGAAAAATCACATTAATCAAAATTAGCAACAGAAGCTGATTATTTTAGTCTTCTTCAGAAATGACCTGACCAGCAGAAAACCTGACTTCATGTTTTGCTTTTATCTAGAAGAATTTCCTTGTGCCTTTGAAGAGTGTTAAATGCTTCTGTGATGACACCTCTCTCTCCCTGCTGTTTTGCTTTTGAGCCAGAGAAAGTTTAAGAGAACTTTATTCCCATGAAGCTTTTCAAACATTGATTCGGAGAAAGACCTGAAATTCTAAATTTTAAAATGAAGGGCAGACTTTCTTTTCAGTCAAAGTAGTTATATTATCCATCTGAATCAATAAGAGAGCATTTTTTGCACATCTCCTAAATTCTGTTCCTGTTTATAGAACCGCATATCTGTGGCAAATTCAGCAGAAATTGCTTGGTTTAATTTCTAGCTGTAAGAAAAACAAATGCAGACACAGCAGGAGGCAAGGAGGGAAGAGCTGTGAAAAAATAGGTTGAAGACTTGCAAAGTACTCAGGATATCTGAGGAAGAACAGTTAAGCAGTATGATGTGACCTATTATAAAAGTGGAAAAAAATAGGTTTGGAACTCTGCTATTTGACTTAGCTCCAAAATGCAGTGGTGAAAGCAGAAGTTTTACACCATTTACTAAAACCCTACAGTGAAATATTGCTACTCTTTATACACAGTCCATGAAACAAAGTTCACTAGAACCTTGATGTGAAAAATTCTCGAGTGCTCTGGTATTGCACAAAGAAAATGCAAAACATTGCTAAAACTGGAATGAAATAATTTGAATTTTTGATTCAGATGCTCATCATCTCATTTGATTCACAGATCTATCATTTCTGGTTGATGGCACAGCAGATGTCTTGTAAGGAGGTCACTTTACCTACACTGACACAGTATCTACACAAGATCTACATCTATTACAGTTGGTTTTAGTTAGGAACAGCCTTTACAAGTATACTGACTCATTTCTCTTCTGTAATACCACACACATTTGTGTTACCATGCTCTGAGATCCTCCCCACTACTTTGACAAGCCATTTTAGTAATTCTCTGCAGTTTTTGCTCATGTGAACATATTATTTCCTCATCCTATTTTCCTTTTAAAGACCAAGTGTCAGAAAAAGAAATAACTGAAAATTAGATTAGGGAAAAAAAGAAACAAAAACAATGTATGCATGGGAGAAATAAGAAGTAGTAGCAGGCAAAAAAAGAGAGGATGAAATTAAAACACAGGAAAAGATAATGTTGTACATGACATAGTAAGTCTTGGCTTCATTTACCATGACTTCGCATTTCAATTAAATACCATGGAGACATGAATATATATTAAACGGGATAATCTTTGAATTACCTGATGAATGCATTTCTGCTATTTATACGTATAAAAAATGAGAAAAAGGTAATGCAATTGTTAATCAGTTGCTCAACTTTATGGAGTAACATAATTTTAAAAGAATTATATCTTAGTTAATTATTTTAATTTTTATTCCCACTAAACTAAAGTACTCTTTAGTTTAACTTTACAAAACCCCAATAATACCCCATGTATTTATCTTCCTTCCACCATATAATTTAAAAGAAAATTATATAAAAGACAAGGAGTCAAATTACATTTGAGGAACAATGTAAAATGTTAATTCATCTTAGAAATATCACTTTTCAAGGACGTTATGTCTTTCCTACACTTGCCAGATAATATTTATACAGTGGAAACAAAACTTCCCAGCAGTTAAACTTTCACCCTGTAACCTAAATGTCAAAAGCTGATGTGAAATTCAGTAAAGGAGGTTAAACCACATTTTTCTAACCACCTAATCTTGTTGGATAAGTCAAACCTAGGAAATACTTTTTATATAGTTCTTAATAGTAACAATAGATGGAAATGTCACAATATGAACATGATGGAAACATCAAAATGAACCTCTCAAATTGGAGAAATTACAAAAAAAGTTCTATTTTACTTCCAGAGCCAACAAACTGCTACAAGAACACAATGAGAAATCCATGTTTAGACTACCAGGACAAGCCTTAGAACACAGAAACATCAAATGCTGAATGAGTTTTTTACTCCATCTGTGCATCAGAACAAACACAACGTGGCCCCTGCAAGCCTGACTGCCCGTGCCCAGCACAGGCTCTGCAAGTGACCACACCTGGCTGCAGCCACCACCCTTCACTGATCAGTAACATCACTGAACTTGGAGAAAGCATCACCCACTGGCCATCAGGTCCCTGCTCCTGACAAGCCAAACCTTCCCTGGCCACGCTCCCTTCCTCATTTATCCGGGTTTGTCAGTACAACCAGCATGTGGCATGTCTTCTATTAGCAATCAAGTCTTACGATCCCTATTGACAAGACGGACAACAATCCACTCTCGTAAAAGATTCATGACACAACTTTGCACTCTCTACTGCTTGCTTTCTCATAAAACCAGTGCAAATCCCATCAAAAATTTAGCAGAACCCCTGCCTCATCTGTTTAGGCCTGAAGCTAGTTGCAGGGACAACTCATTAGGGACAAGCTCATTAAAACCAGCCCTGGAGCAAAAGCAGTTTGCAAGTCTCCTCATTTTTATTCACTTTCACCTAGCCATTGCAGCTCCTTGTGCTTCCCAGATACAGAGCTTCTAATGACAAGCAAGGCTGTTTCCAAACTCATGCTACACCAAATGCAGCTCCTTCTGTACTCCAAAGCTAAGAGAGTTCTGTTCATTTGCAGGGCTTAGATGGTTCTGTATGGAGAGGCAGCATCAGGAAACCCAGAGGATTCTCTTCTGAGTACATTAGCAAAAGGGACTGTGAGTAACTATCAAACACACACTAAAATCCAAAGAGAAATCAAGATGTGCAGAGCTAACAGCAGCAGATACACATGCCCTAGGATTCAGTCACATGAGAGTGCATTTGGTATTTCATTTGGTGGTTTTACCTTTTAATAGCTAAAATAGGCAAGAAAAAAAAAGACTTTTAAAAAATGGGGAAAAAAGGGAGGGGAAAAAAAAACCCCGAAAATATTTTCTTTCTCCTTAATAATAAAAATTGTTTAGATAATGTCAGGGGGTTGTTTACCTTTTCTGTCATTTGCAAAAGTTACCTTTGCCATGAGCACCAGCTGGGGAACCTCACCAATATCTTCTGAATTAGATGTCCAAATTTAGGTATGGTAATAAGTAGCCCAGTTTCAAATACAACAGAATTTGCAAATCATGGTTATCCAGAGTTCTGAAGACTGGTGATCCTAGGGTGATTGCAGAGCTTCCTTACTTTTGTCATACACAAAGAGAACTGCAAATGTCTGCCAGGATGGACTTCCACTCCTGAGACATGTGATAACAAAAGCTGGTGAGTCCTGCACAGGCCAATTTGTGCACCAGGAGAAGGAAAAAAACTCATGGAGATACATGTCACTTGCTAAAAATGGTCTTAGAAGAGCTTAATTCTAGCAAAAGTTGCTGCCATGTATATGGTACAGCTGTTCAGACACAGATACATGCCCAGATAATGCATCAGGCTTCTGAGGAGTGTCTGACTGAATTTGGGGGAGCAAAGATCTGCCAGCATGGCAAGTGTGTTCCAACAATTCCACAGATCAGCCTTGAAAACCAGCCAAATTCCACTTGCCCAGTTGTGCAGAAAAACCAAGAATGTAACCAACAGTCCAAGAGAAGCAGCCCCTCATACCACTGCAATCCCAGATTAATGGTTTTCATTGACATTTTTGCAAGCGTGCTAATATTCAATAATGTATTTTCACCTTGCCTGCACTTTATACACAGCACTACAAACAGGATGCTTTCTTATTCTTGCCGAGTTCATTCTGTGCTCAGCTTATGATGGTGTGTAACAATCTCACTGACAATCTTCAGCCCATCACCCAAGGCAGCACATCATCAAAGCCTGCAGCATTTTTCAAAGTCAAAATTAAAAAAAAAAAAAGAAAGATTATTTTGCTTTCCTTACTCCTGTCCAACTGTGCAGTCAGAGTCAAAAGTATTCACTTAATGTGGAAGAATTAATTATTTGGAAGATCACAGGGCCAAACTGTCCAAGACACTAAAATCTGACATGCACAATTTTTCCTAACAAAAGAAATTATTGCCATGAAAACTGTTGCACCAATATAATTACTTTTCACTCTGTGAAGTGCCATGAGCACACAGCACCTCAAGACATGCAGGTAACTGATAGGGTGTGAAGTTTGTTTCATGCAAAGGCCCTTGCCTGGCTGCTCAAGACCCAGCATCACTTAGCCAGCATCAACACAACCCCTGGCACAGATCAACAGCCCTGCACACAACTCTCAGCTCTGAGTTAAACAAACCAGCCTCACCTTGCACCAAATGGGAGTAAGACCATTTATTGGGTAGTTTAAGGAGCAGCTTAGACAACAGGAAGGTATAATTCCCCTTTTTGATTGCTTTTGTAGAGAAATAGGGGCTGTCTCTCCATCCAACAGTCTGCAGTGGGGGCTTCAATTCATTTACATGCTTGAGTAAGAGGCACCCACACATTAAAATAAAGTCTTAGTCAGAAACATTATTAACCATATTTTGTACAGTTTCCTCTGCTTCACTGTGCACAGGATGAAAGCTGTAACACCATTAATGCAACCCAAGTAATGAAATCAACTTTTCTGAAAAATCAGAACTTAGAGAGCAAGCTATTTAAAATTAAAATAAAACAAGCTTTACCAAAAAAACCAGCCCACTTTATCTAATCCACTGTACAAGTTTCCAGCATTTTGAAAACATTAGAAGGGCCATCCTTATTTTTCTATTATTCTCTTGTGTCTTGTACATGAAAAAAGTACCTGAAAGCTGTGAACCTACATGTCTCATAAAACCTACTGCAGATATGGCAACTTCATAAGACATGAATTTGTAAAGACAATGGCAACACAAATGCATTTAGAGTGAGAATAACAATGTTACTTTTGTCCTTTAAAAATCAATAAAATTTATCAAAAAAGCAGCTTAGCAACACAACTGAAATTCAAATGCTTTGAAATATAAATAAGTATACATTTAATAACACTAGCTTTTTGATTCTTGGACAAATATTGTAAAACTTTATTTCCTCTTTCTAACAGCTTTTCAAAGCCACCTTAGATATAATTCTGCTTTTAAATTTAACTATAAAGTGTGAGAGGAGTGGAATACGACTCATTGCCACATTAGCTCTTTTTTTCTCAACTATTTTCTTAGAAAAACAAGTGATTTCTCAGCTTCCAAGTAAACCATAAAATATGAGCAACTTCAGTGTAGAGCACTTAGAAAGGATGTGAATGCATCATATATGTCACTTACTGTGTGGGGGAAAATCCGAAAACAAATAGCTCTGATAAGGTTTCATTACTACAATACTGAGTGTTAACAGCATAATATCAATAAAACTGAAAGATGCAAATAGGTAATTTGGATTAAGCATTTGGATTACTTGTCATTAGTTATTAAGTCTTGCTCCAAATGAACTTGCTCTAAGGCACTAACATATTTGCAAATACCATGACTTCTTTTCCTGACAGAAGTGAAAACACACCAATGCCATTAGAGGTGAATTTACTGTGGGTCCTCCAAGCAAAAATGCAATGACTTCATTGAGCTTCATTACTAACACAACTTTCCCTCATTAAAAATTCCAAACAAACAGGTGTTTCACGCTAGGTCTACTTCTAAAATGGCTTTCTTTTTATTCCCAGGGATACATCAAGAGCTGGGGGAGGATTCATGCAGTATAGATCAGTCAGGCATTGACAGCACATCACACTTTGACAAGCTGCTTGGCTCTGTTTAAAGTCTAAGTTAGGCCTTGGCCCATCAAGGCCGTGGCTATTGAATTATTGACAGCCTCTCACTGTGGCGCAAAGGGAAAGAGTGCTACAGCCTCAGCTCAGCAAAGATGAAATGGAAACCCTCTCTGAAGCTTACTTTAGCACGTTAAAGGAGTTTTAATGGTCTTGTTTAAAATGCAGTAAGAGAATATACTACGCTGATTATATTTTCACCGGCTAAACAAAAAGTTTGGCATGCTGTGGAGATTATAAATGAAAGGAAAACTACACAAAGTACAAAATTCATCTACACCCAGAAGCTCACTTCTGCTGCATCCCAAACTCACACCAAATCCTTCAGCTTTACGTGCCTGACAATTTTCACCATTCTGTGCTGTTATACCTGGTGCAATCAAGGGTCAACAGTAATGTGGAGGTTCCATCCCAAAATACAGGCTGGCTTTTATAACAGTTCATTTCTGCTCACAACATTTAATCTGCAAGCCAATGCAATGGCCAGTCCATGTTTCCAGTTTGCCAATCCAAATAATTCTCTCTCTCTTTTCCTTTCTGGTTACCAGAAGTGCACTAAGGGGTGTCAGTAAGGAACTGACCACCCCAAGCCTGGTTTGTTTGTCTGTTTTTCCAGAATAACTCTTCTGCAGGGTAAACCACCATTCCTCCACAACTCACTGATTAATATTAACAATCCTCATATTCTTACATAATTTCTTTTCTTCTTCAAATTTATACCTGCCAAGCTTTACTTGCATTTTAATAGCTGATGTCAGACAAGCAACAAGCAGAAAGTTCCATCTCAGGACTATAATTTTAAATACAATGAGACTCACATCAACTGTCTCACAGACACACGGAAAATTATTCCACGTGGACTTCTAAAGTGCATCCTAAAAGCTTCAAAGAATGAGGAGGTTTTTCAAAGAATTTAAAATGATGCTCAGGGAGGGGGGAGGTGGGAGGGTGTTAAGCAATTTGTTTAATGTGACCCTATACTCATTTCTCCAACATCACTTGCAATATGCTGCCTCCTGTCAAATCAACAAAGAGAGCCAAACAGCACATCTAAATTTGTGTTCATTTGCCTTCTGCAGGATTATCTTTGCCACGTCAAGCATTATAAGTAAATCAAAGATGCTTCTCAGGGGTTGTAAGAGTGAGGCTAATCTCCAGACAAATATTTAGAAGGCAGCTTAGCCTGTTCTGGCTTTAATCGTTTCCAACTGATTTGACTTTTTCTAATTACAGCCTTTATGTTATAAAATCCATTTTTATGTTGCTGAAGAGCAGTTTCACTGCAAATACATGAAATTTTGCTGAGTTTCTGTTCCCATGTTGATTATGGAAATGGTACTCTACAGCTTTCCTCTAATTAGAAAAAACACACTTCACACAGCACCAACAATTTTTAACATTAATAACAGAGTGACAGTGTCCTTTTGTGTGTCTTTAAGTAACATCTCAAAATATGACACCACAAAGCCATCGCATCCCACTTGGGTATCATACCAGCAGCAATTTTCACAATTTTGCATATTATATTTATTCAAACACAGAACAGCATCTTTGAAGAAGCTGTTTAGTAATTTAACCTAACAGAATAAGATAATTAAACTTCTGCATAGTCTGTGTTGAGGTGCTTTCCAAACCCATGAACTTGAAAAATTCAAACACTCCCACACAAAGCAAATTATACATCTCCTTTGACAAATCAGACACCATGGCTACCTATTAGTTTTAGTATTTCCTTGTCTTCCTATCATTCCCCATAATGAACAGCTGAGATAATATAGTTTTGCATTTTTTTTCCTTTTTTGCATCAACTCACAGACATTTCTGGCTGTTTAATGGAAATTAACCCAAATGCTGGGAACAACAGAAATCAAGGCAGAGGAGCCACAGAACACATAGCATAAGTCCATTCCAAATTCTGTACATTCCTAAGTAATGCTTCACTAGAACAGGAAAGACCTTTTCATTTATGGTCAAAGCTGAGCCCAGAAAAAGCAGTTTTGATGAAATATAAATAAGGCATGTGATAATACAGATTATTTCTGCCATGACTTTATGCAATAGACAACTCTGAACACTGCAAACTTCCTATCTCTGTGCAGAAAGAATCAACAATAATATTGTGATACAATGAGAAAAACAAAAAGAGGATTAAAGGACTAAAAGTTGATATGATTTTATTAGGTATAGAAAAGATGCTATAGAAGTAAAATCTGAAGGAAAATGCAACTCTGAAACTTCCACATTGGAGACATATGTTTAAAAATATGCACACATCACTTTCAATACTGAGAGTAGTCAAACTAAACTGCTGTAGGATAAAAGAGAACACCAGGCAGAACTGAGTTCCAGAAGGCATTTACAGCCTGACCTCTCTATGAAGTAAGAGGTAGCACTACCACAGAATCTTGCATAGTGCTGTGACAACAATGTCTCCAAGTTCCTTTCATTTCTCTGAAAAATTTAGACTTGCTGACACAATCCTGTGAGGTGTCAACAAAAAGCATTTACGTGTCCCCATTTGCTCGAATGGAGGGCATCAATTACTCAGGCATCAATTCTGACTGCTTTATTATTCTGGAGACTTGTTCCATAATAGCTTGTTATCCTTTTTGTAAAAATTAAAACTGTACTATTAATAACTCTTTGACAAGGCTTCAGATCTCAATTACATTAATAATAAATTCTTGGCTTTATGTGTGAGTTCCTCATCTTTTTCATCCATAACGAGACTTTGTAAAATTGGCAAAGAAACTAGAAAGAAAGCTAAACTATATGATATTCCTCAAAAAGAACTTTCTAGCCTCCTACTCTGTTCAGTTTGCAGATGTCCCAAGATGAGCAAGTACTCTGTACATTCAGCAACCCTTCTTGGTTTTATCTGAAGTTTTGGAATGTTGGAAGAACCTGAAGAAAAGCGCCCAGAGAAGCAGCTGGGAGCAGAGGGTTCTGTTGTTGTGCCTCTGCTGTGGATCCTGGGTTTGTGATTTAGAACAAGCAGGCAGTGGTGGTTCCAGCACAGGAGTGGAAAGAGCTATTTGTGTTCCAGGTGCACTCACTCCTGAGCCACACAACCTCCTGTGGGTGTTCCCCCAGAGCACCCTGAGAGTCTCTCTTTCCCAGACTGAGTGTCAGCCAGGTATCAGAGCAGTGGGGATGGCAGACAGCCAAGAGCCTCTTCCTAGCACACTGCACAGATCCAATAAAAGGGTCTGGTTTGTTGTTGTTTCTTTTTTTTCTGAACTGCACATCTTCACTTCATTGCCCATTTTAACAATTATACAATATACTACATTGATAAGCCTGTAGGTCTAGGGTGGAAACATTGAGGAACAGAAAATTGGAAACATGACTACTCCTATACTTGAAATATCCCCCACTGGGCACATTTTACAGCAGTTCTGCAAAGAATGTACAGAGTCTGTTTGCAAACCAAATTTATTTTGGTTTAGACCAACACATTTCTCATGGGGCTGACTCTTCAGACACTGCTATCAAACCCATCAAAGAAGCAAAAACTATCAGTCTTACAGTTGTCCAAATTACAGCCCCAAAATCCTGCCATACTTAGTTAACCCTCAAAAGATGAGGCAGAATAATCTTTGCCCGTAGCTTTCACACTTGAATCTCTAAAAGTTACCACAATCTAAATAATGACCAGAAAAAAAACCTCAGAAAACGACCAAAACTGATGCAAATGGGAGCAAACCAGAACTTTTTACTACTCTACAGAAAGAAGCATATACAACATTAGAAGCAGTGAAACCAAGTCACTTTTCCAAGGCATTGAAGACAAGACAAGCATTTTCAGAGGTGATTATCTTCCACTTGGATATCCCAGTACAATCTGGTGTTTTCTATTGCTGTGAGGAAATAGACTCACTGCTGTGAGGAAATTGAGGTCTTGATGTGTCTGGGAACAGAATTATTAGCAGAGCCATGCTGACTGTACAAACTTTTTAGGTTTTTAAACCAGTTCCTCCTAAGGTAATCCCTCCTTAACAATACAGTTTGTTTGAGACTTTTTATTTTAGTAAATACATGTTTTTCTCCCTCTCTCTAAAACAGTACTAGTTTGTTATTAGTGAACTCTGCATCTTACATATATAGAAAAAGTCATAAAAATATTCAGATACTTTTACAGAAATAACTTTGCAAGGAACAGAGGGGCTGAAGTTGATAAACAGTTACATATCTTAAAAGAAAAACACAACTTCCAGGTGTAGTGCAGATATTGCATCTTATAGTTTACATTAACATCTCTCTGCACAGGATTGAGACAAAATCTTAGCAAAAAGCACATTATCTCTCATCTACTTAATACTTGGTCTTTGCTCCTGAAGAAGAATAATTTACTGAAGAACAAAATAAATGCTCTCAAATATTGCCAACGGGGTTGCTAGAATTTTATACCAATGAACTATTCCCCACCAAAAAAAAAAAAAAAAGCCATAAATTCTATGTAGTTTTTAAGCTATACCATAAAATTCAAATACGAAAAATATCCTTGACACTCTGTCGAAGTTTTTCATGAACCTGAATAATGTTTTGGAGTCAATCAGTACTCAGAATAACTTCTGCCTTAGACTGTCAATATTGCTTGCTCACATAGGTTTTTTGTTTTGTTTTTGTATATACCAACTTCTGCTAGCTAACCATAGATACTTTTGGGAACAAAAAGAAAGAATTAAATAACGTACCAAATTCTGCATCCTGACATGTTCAAATGAAAAAAAGGGGGAAAAAAAAGGGAAAAAAGGTAAACTTTAATGTTATTGAGGAAAAAGAAAACACAACAAAGAAATACAACTTCAGACATGGAAAAAGAAAGCTGTAATGCATTCTACTATAAAGAATTCTTATGCTAATAAGAAATCTTCAAGGTTGAGACTCCATTTCCATAGCATCAGCCACTGTCCAAACACATATTTGCTGTTTAATTAAGAAAGGACTCACAATGTCCTACACAGGACATGTAAAGCTCCAAATGCAGCTCTGAGCTGTCCTGATATGAATATAAATAAATGAGCATTTTTAAATATTCTGTATGGTCAGAGAGAACATAAAAACATTCTTGAATATATCCAGTTACCTTTTTTTTTTTTTTTTTTTTTA